>ML271561.1:0-28776 GCA_005239495.1 Nicotiana undulata | reverse complement strand
CTCTCCAATAAGGTGATCCTTCATTCTATTCTTCCACCAAGAATAGTACTGGCCATTGAAGAGTGGTGGCCTTGCAGTTGAATGACCTTCCCAGTTCCCAGGTGGTGCACTCATCTTGATCTTTTCCAAGGTGTTATCCTCTTCAAGGATAACCTGCTCTGATATCATCAGTTGATGTTTTAGACGTCAATACTACACAATATTATGAGTTAATTGTGCAGTACCTAATTTTCGAGTGTTGTCTAATGAGAAGAACCTGGTTCTTCTTAAAGTACTACTTACTACTGTTTGCGGAATAATAAAGCAGTAAAGTAAAGACACAGTTATTTTTACGTGAAAAACACCTGGCTCAAAAGGTGAAAAAACCACGACCTACTCCTCAGTAGGATTTTCTCAAACTCTTCACTAAAACTCTGAGCCAAAACGGACTTACAAAATAAACTCTTTTGTAATCCTAGGACTAACTCTAATCCTCTTTGTATCAACTAGCCTCTAGCTAATTTCTACAGATTTCAAGCTAACTCTAACTTGAACAATGTGTACCTATTACAATTGCTTCTATGAAAGCTGAAAAGATACAATGTTAAAACTCCTACTACAATCAACTAGACTCAATACACAAACCATGGAACTGTTTCTTCTAGTTGAACTGTAGCCTTTGTATCGCACAACAATTCTATTTGCAAAATATATCTGGGACTTTTGCTTCAGATCTTGATTCACTTTAGTACTTGTGCGTTAAATCTTTCAGCAGTAACACATTGAGTATTTATAGAGTCCGTTTGTTGAGTACATGATTCAATTCTGATCCAACTCTTCCTGGGTAAACGAGTTTGATTGTAACTCAACTTCCTTCCTCTATTTCTGTCCTAGCTGAAATAAACTTCTGTCATCTTTATTAGTTTGCAACCTTTTCGTATTAGAAGACATCCTCCTAGTTCTTTGATACTCATCAAACACTGATGTCTCCTATGCAAGTATGATTCTTGTGCCGATTGTTCCGTTCAGATGTGTATGCTATGATGGACCTGGTTCAACTTGTCATCTTTTGTCAATCTTCAAAACCCATTCAGTGACATGGGCCAACAATCATTTAATAGCTCGAGCCACCTTTATGTCTCAAATTTAATTCTTTTTGCTTGAAAATGTACTGGAGACTTTTGTGATCTGTAAACACTTCAGAATGCTTGCCATAAAGGTAGTGTCTCCATATTCTTAATGCAAACACCACTGCTTCAAGCTCCAAGTCGTGGGTGGGGTAGTTCTTTTCATGATTCTTTAACTGTCTGGAAGCATAGGCAATAACGTTTCCATTTTGCATAAGAACACAACCAAGACCCACTCTAGAGGCATCACAACACACTGTGAACCCACCCGAACCTGTCGGCAAGGTTAACACAGGTGCAGTGGTTAACCTCTTCTTTAACTCTTGAAAACCCTGCTCACAAGCGTCTGACCACTGGAACTTAACTGCTTTCTGAGTCAACTTAGCTCCAAGTGAGGAAAACCCCTCTACAAACCTTCTATAGTAGCCAACTAACCCCAAGAAGCTCCTAATTTCGGTTGGCGTTGTCAGCCTAGGCCAGTTCTGGACTGCTTCTGTCTTCTGAGGATCTACATTTATGCCTTCACTAGATACCACGTGGCCTGAGAATGCCACTGAATGCAACCAGAACTCACATTTTGAAAATTTGGCATAAAACTCATTCTCCTTCAAGGTCTGCAAGGCTATCCTGAGGTGATCGGCATGCTCATCCTTGCTCATAGAGTATACCAAAATATCATCTATAAACACGATAATAAATTTATCCAGGAATGGCTTGAAAATTCTGTTCATGAGGTCCATGAATGCAGCTGGAGCATTTGTCAACCCGAAGGACATCACTAGAAATTCATAGTGCCCATAGCGAGTTCTAAAGGCTGTTTTAGATATATCTTCTTCTCTAATTCTCAACTGATGGTACCCCGACCTCAAGTCTATCTTTGAAAAGTACTTTGCACCCTGAAGTTGGTCAAATAAATCATCAATTCTTGGCAGTGGGTACTTGTTCTTAATGGTAACTTTATTCAACTGTCGATAGTCGACGCACATTCTGAGAGACCCATCCTTCTTCTTGACAAACAGGACCAGGGCACCCCACGATGAAACACTCGGCCTGATGAAGCCCTTGTCAAGAAGGTCTTTCAACTGTTCTCTCAACTCATTAAGTTCTGCTGGAGCCATCCTATAAGGAGGTATAGATATGGGTTGAGTGCCTGGCATGAGATCAATGCCAAAGTCTATGATTCTTTCAGGAGGAAGCCCGGGAAGGTCATCTGGGAAACTTATGGAAATTCTCTAACAACCGGCACAGACTGAAGAGCTGGTGGTTCTGATTCTGGATTAATTATGTGAGCCAAATAGGCGAGACACCCCTTACCGATCATTCGTTGCGCCTTAAGGTAAGAAATAAGCTTACCTACAAGCGATGCTGAACTACCCTTCCACTCTAAGACTTCTTCATTGGGAAATTAAAACCTGACTATCTTGGCATGACAATCTAACATGGCATAGCAGGAATACAACCAATCCATACCCATGAGCACATCGAAATCCACCATTTATAACTCTATGAGATCGGCTTTGGTGTTGCGACCTTGGACTGAAACTATACAACCTCTATAGACTCTTGTAACTTTCACTGACTCGCCAACTGGAGTAGATACTAGGAATGGCTCACTAAGTTGTTCAGGTTCTAGCCCGAGGTTAATAGCAAAGTGTGGAGTCACATATGAAAATGTTGAACCTGGATCCATTATGGCATAAGCATTATGTGAGCAGACTAAAAGTATACCTGTAATAACTTCTGTAGATGCCTCTGCACTCTAACGATCAAGTGTAGAAAACAAATGGGGTTGTCCCCCTCCCTGAGTAACTCGATCTGGACCTCTGCCTGCCCCATGCCCGGTCTGATTATGAGAACCACGAGCCTGAGGTGGTGCAACTGCAGTAGCTGAGGAACTAGAAGGACGAGTTGATCCACCACTAAAATTACGTCGCAACTTTGGGCAGTTGGCCTTTATATGACCAATGTCTCCACAATGATAGAAACCATGAGACCCGAACTTGCACTGACCTGAATGTTGCCGCTTACAGGTTCCACAAAAACCTTGTTAGTTTGAATGTTGCTCAACATGACTTTGGCTATGTGAGGATGATGTCCTAAAATTCTGATTCTGGCGAGACTGGTTTCCATAACTCTGAGTGCGTCTGAAGGAAGACCCACTACCTGTTTGATGAATGAACTGAGCTTGTGCTAATGACCCCTTATTAGAGGAATCCCTTCCGCCTCCGCTGGATGTACCATTAAACCTGCCCACTGTCCGAGCTTTCTTGTTATGCTCTTTTTCTTCTTTCCTTTGTTGTATGACTTTTTCTAAGTGCTTGGAGAATCTCACAACTGAGGAGAAATCTTCCATCCCTGCCGCTGCAGCTGATGTCGTATCCTTAATGTGGTAAGCCAAACCGCCAACAAACCTGCGAATCTTTGTTTTTTCTGTCTTAACCATGTGAGGAGCATGCTTGGCTAACCTTATGAATTCCATGTAGTACTCTTGCGCACTTTTATTCCCTTGCTTGAGTTGTTCGAACTCTTTAGCCTTAGCTTCCCTATCCTATTCCGGGATAAAGTTAGCCATGAACTAAGTTTCTCGGACTCGGGTGCGGGTATCCGATACGGGGACAGATCCGAGTATCGGATTCTGAAAAATCAAAATTTTAAGATTCGGGGGTGCGGATCCGGATATGGATACGGGTGCGGGGATTCGGATAATAAAAACATGAATATGGTAGAATTCAATCTTTCATTCTCCAAGATGGACATTATTCTTTCATTCTCCTAAATCTGTTTTATTTTTTATTTTGAAAACTCAAAATCTCATTTTTTCTCCCAAATTTGTCGATGGACTCCGGTCAAAGTGCCCGACGTTAGTTGACCGTATCCAGGACGTATCCCTCTCCCGCTCCCATCCCGGTCTCGTATCGAGATGGGGACATCATCAAAATTGAAGAGTCCGCGCAACTTAGGCCATGAAGGCCTTTTCAAATTCTTCCCAAGTAAGCGGACCATCATTTTCATCTCTTTCCTTTTCCCACATCTCAAACCAAGCTCCAGCCACATCTCTAAGCTGTAAAGAAGCTAGCTCCACAGCTTCATCATTAAATGCTTTTATCGCTCGGAGGGCTTTCTTGACACCCTCCAACCACAACATTGGATCTTAATCAACTATAGAACCATGGAACACTGGAGGACTCAACTTCAAAATTTCATTCACTCTTGAGGACTCAGAATTGTTCTGTCTACTTGATTGAGGTGGAATCTCATATCTTCTCTTGTTCTGTTTGGCCATGAAGGCTTTAAACATCTCCATAGCGCTATTGACTGCATTAAACATATGACCCACCTCTGGAGATATAGTTGTCTAAGCCGGAGCTGCTGTTGGGGCGGCACTGGATTCTGAGGTACTGGATCATCATGATCCACCCCTTATTCCTGTTCAACCCGGGGTACTTGAACCCCCTTTGTGGATTTACCCTTCCTTTTCTGAGTTGAAGCCCTTTTTGTTCTGCCTTGAGCCACAATAGTAGTAATAGTTTCTTGAGCAGCATCCTGAGTGTCGGTGTCAGAGTTGTGAGTACGAGCCATTTTTGTGAGTTTTGGAGAAACGAATACATTAGATAATTTCTTAGACGTAGGATCTACTGCACGATCTAAAGTATGAAAAAAAATGAGACTTTTCCTATATGATTGTAGCCTCCTGTTCATAAGTATGGCGCGCTTCATACCCATAAACAAGACTCTACTAACACGGCTTCATAGACCCCTAGGGCTCCATAAACCTGAGGCTCTGATACCAAGTTTGTCACAACCCATTTTCTAAACAAGTCGGGACGCCCACCCGATAACTAAACATGACCGAGAGAACCATTTGCGCTTATCAAATCTTTTATAACTTTAAACTTTATATGCAATAAATCAATACTATAACCAAATACTTTTAATTAATTTAAATATCTAAAATAAACCAACTCCAAAACTTTATTTGTAGTAAACAATGAATTACTTCTAAGTTATCATCAAAAACATTTGAGTCTTAACCCATCGACTGTGTCTATGAAGCCTCGACTAATAAACTGACGCACTGCTCAGGACATGAGATTTCCTGGCCAGTTCTCTAAGTAAACAAGGAAATAGCTAAATAAAAATGACTCTAAGGAATACTCCAGGAACAAAAGCGGAGCTCACCAATAGTACTGGAAGTGAGGGAAGTCCTAAATTGTAGCATGCTCGCCTGCAAAATCGGTTCCTATATTGTACCGCAGACCAACGTAGGTTCCCAAAAGAGAACGTCAGTACCATCCATTGTACTCAGTGAGTCTCAACGACAGGGGACGAAACTTTAATACAATACACATTACGAGCAAAGAATCTAAATGCATAGAAAATATAAATCTTCTAAGAACAATTCTAAAATAATTGCATAATAGCAGTTTCTGAGAAAATTTTCTTTTTAAAAAAAAAATACTTTTGTTTATACTTTGGGAGTTCCAACTATACTGACCGATTTTTGTCTTAGTCACCGTGTGATCGGCACAGGTTCGATCCCAACCTGATCGAATAGGCCCAATCCACGAGGTGTCACTCGCTTCATGGTTCTCAGCGCTCATGTATCTTACCTCAGCCTGGCTAAGTGAATTCTCAGCAACGAGACCCTCGGCTCGTGTGCTCCCTACTTTGGCATAAGTAGTTTTAGGAAGTCAACGCCTTGGTCAGGACCTTCAGCCTGGACGATGACCCATTCTCAGAATAAAGGATACTCCCAAAAATCTTTTCTTTTTAAAACTTCTTCTTGTGACTTTTCAAGTCTTAATCTATAAACATACTTATTCTAGAATTCTTAAATGTAAGGTATGGCATAATAATGAAATAAACATTCAAAGTTATTTCTAAATATTCTTGCTTTTTTATGAATTTTCAACATGAAAACGGCATATAAGAATAACACAAAAATCTGAAAATTTATGCACGTATATCAAAATAAATCATTTAACTTTAACTAAAATAATTCTAAGCTAATAGGAACTCACTCACTTCAATTAAGTACATATTTAGTCTTTTAGCCAATTCATCAAACACCTTGTGTGCATACTTTTGTGAGTTAAACCACTTTGGTAAAGGGTTATATCAAATCATCTCAAAACTTCTCGAGCCAATACCTAGGCCCCAGTACAATTGACACCAGTCAAACAATCGATTCTACAACAACCAGTGTATTTTAATAAATTTTAAAGTTTCACACCTAAACATGAAATTTATTGTTGATATAGAGAAAAAAGGAGATTAACTATTCAATTCTTACCTATTACTACTGTAGGATAATTGACAATAGGAAGTTTTATATACCTGAGTTCAAGAATTAGTGATTTGTAAGAAACTCTTGAATTGGCTGCCTCCTCTGTTTCGTAGCATTCTGTTTCTCTTTTCCGTATCAGATTCGCGTGAATGAACTGAAGTTTTAAACTTCTGTTTTGTTCGTATAAGGGTTCTTAGCAAAGACTTGTTTAAGGCTTTTTGTTATTAGCCTTTTGTCTCTTGCCTTTTGAAAGGCAATTTACGTTTTCTCTATTTTTGTTTGTATAAGGCTTTAAGCCTTTGTTTACAACAGCCTTTTATGGGCTTTAAGTTAATTTCTCTTCTTTTTTTTTTTGGACTTAACTAATAACTAATAATACCCCACTTTTAATAATTAATAATATTAAAATTATTAATATTCCCCTAATTGTATATCCAATTATTTAAGTGTGTGTATATATATATACACTATAGACAAGAAAAATAATAATAATAATTTAATTCTATAATTAGCATGTTTCGAAACTTTTATAAATTTGAGGAGTGTTGTTCTCTTGCAGATTACTCCGTTCACCTCCTCTCCTCCATGTATCACGTTCACTGTTTGCTTTGGAGATGGTGGTTTTGGGGGCTCCTGCTTGTTCTTCATATATGCATNATATATATATATATATATATATATATATATGTATATATTCACTATAGGCAAGATAATAATAATAATAATAATAATTTAATTCTATAATTAGCGTGTCTCGAAACTTTTATAAATTCGAAGAGTGTTACAGTCTCCATGTTTAAGGCCTTGTGAAGAGGTAAAGAAGCCCCTCTTGGTGCCATTGATCACTATAGAATACGAAGCATCCGATATCAATATACATATAGTATCAATCCATTGTTACGCAAAACCAAACCTTCTCAGCACTGAGGCTAAGAACGACCAAGATAACCTGTTGTAAGCCTTTGCCATGTTTAACTTCATGATAATATTGTCCCCTATGTTCTCCTTGCCAATACTTTGTATGGTTTCTTGAGCACGCATGATGTTCTCTGTTATGAGTCCGCCCTTCACAAAACCAATATGATTGTTTGATATAATCCTTGGAAGAAAAACATTCAGTCTGCTTGCCAAAATAGATGATCTTGGTTGTGAAATTAGTTAGACTTATGGGCCTAAGATCAGAGAAGCTGGTTGGTGACTCCACTTTTGGTATAAGAACCAAGCATGTATGAGAATAGAACTTAGTGAGATTTTTTCCGTTAAAAACTTCCTGAACAAAGGCTATGATGTTGTCTTTGATTGTCTCCCAACAACTCTGAAAGAAAACACCATTGAAGCCATCCGGACCAGCTGCACTATTTGCATTCAAACTGAACACAACATCTTTGACTTCACTCATTGATGGAATGGAAATCAAGGACTCATTATCCTCTGTTTAAACACAAGTAGGAATGCATTCCAGGAGTTAATAATTCGTGACCGGATCCTCCATGTTAAACAGAATTTCAAAAATATTTTATAGCAGCCTTTGCAATTTTTTCGTCTCCTTTGACCCACCTATTCCTGTGATTTTTAATTCTATGTAGGTACAATCTTTTTCTTTTGTCTCAAAGTACACTGTGAAAATAAGTAGTGTTCTAATCGCCTTCCTGAAACCATTTTATCTGTGATTTTTGCCTTAATATGCTTCCATGTACTCTAAGCCACTTAATGTACTCCGCATGAGCTTTATTTAATTCCTCCATGTTGTCTTTAGTGTTCATATGAAGGTCGGGTTCTTCTAGTTGTTGCACTTTCGCTTCCCAATTGTTGAACTGGTCGTAGATGTCTCTTAGGCTTTCCCTAGACCATTGGTATAGCCTTTTACTAAGGGCCTATACTTTGTATTTCAATCTTCACATAGCATTACCTGTAACCTGTGTACTCCAATTGTTCTAGATGACCTCTAAAAAATATGGTTGTTGCACCTAGAGATTAAGGAACCTGAAATATTTAATCACTTCCTGCTGCTCACTATGACATTTCATAAGGAGAGGTTGATGATCCGACCCAGTCCTTACTAAATGCCTAACATAATTGTTATGAAACTTTTGCGTCCATTCATCATTAACTAGAATTCCATCTAGCCTTTTCCAAATTCTTTTGTTGGGTCTTCGATTGTTGTACCAAGTATACTTAGGTCCCAAATAACCTAAGTCCACAAGGCCACAAGACTCCACAGTAGTAGTGAAATCAAAGCTTCTATGAGCTCGATGAGGTCTTGCCCCCAACTTCTCTTCTGAGTCCATGATTATATTTAAAATCTCCTCTAATGCACCATGGGCCAGCAATGTCATTACTAATGTCTTCAATGATGGCCGAAAGATCCTTTCTCTCTCTGGTAGTACACTTGGCATATACTGCAGTGACACGAATATCACTCATATCTTTGTCTTTAATACGCAAAGTGAGTTGTTGTTCCTCATTTCCAGCTACCTCAGCCTGACAATTCCAGAAACACTAGATTTGGCCATTGGTATTCGCTAGGCAATGTTGAAAGCCCAAGAAGTTTTTGTAGTCCTTAATCTTTCCACTATCAATGAAAGGCTCAAAGATAGAAACAAAGTCATTTTTATTGATGTTGATCAATTTTTTTTAATCTGTAAATAGCCGTTTTGGACCTTAACCCTCTAATATTCCAGAAAATTGCACTAATCATGGAAAACTAGAGGTTTGAGGCCCTTATTTTTGCTCCTTTCCTTTGTGGAACAAGAGTGTTCTTCTCTATGACTCTCTTTCTTTTTCCTCTTTGCCTGCTTCTTCCTCTACCATTAGGTGACCAATTACCATTATCAGTATCATCGTCATTTTGAGTATTCCCTGAGTTTCCTGTATTTCCTCTTTCTTTATATTTTTTTGGTTCTGTAGATACTTCATCGAGATGATGTAAGTTTCCTCCTTCCTCCAATTTTTTTTGCCTATCGCAACGAGAAGCATTGTTGCAGCATAAGTACATAACCAATTGAATTGGTGTTGCTTTTTTGAGCTCTATGTCAATGCTACTTGTTTGAAAGTTTTGCAGTCCATGTTTCCTCTTCCCAGTCTCAATGTATCATATTCACATTGTTCTCTTCTGTCGTACATTTCATCTTGTGTACTCTCCAGGCGCGCTTGATCAGAGCTCACACTTTTTTCTTCATTTTCAATAGAATCACGTCTGATATTTCCCCCATTGTTGCTCTCTGCCACCTCTTGTGAAGTAGTTGTGGGCATTGCGTTGTTAGGTTGCCTTGTATAACCTTCCCTTAAAGTGTTGGTCAAGCTATTCTCTTCTGTCACTGTCACTCTGGCATTGTCTAGAACCCCTGTAGAAACATTCTCCTTGCATTAATATTCTTTTGCTTGTTCATCAAATTCGACTCAATAAACTCTTTAAGCAAATCTTCAACTACTATATTTGGAAGGGTTTGTATTTTGCTTTTCTTGCTCATGTTATCCTTCTTTTTACTATTTATTTGCCTATATAGCACCAGGTTTGAATAGGACTATGCTTCTTTTGTGCGGCATTTTTTTTTCTTCTTCTTTTGCTTACTCTTCTTGTTGATTATTCTACCTTTGTTGATTAATTCATCTTCTTGTTCTTTTCCTTGATTGGGGTTCTTCTTCTTGTCATCATGCTCCTTGCTCTCTCCTCTTCCTTTCTCTTTTGCATGTTTCTCTTGGTGTTAGGGATTTTCCATTGATTCTTATTATTAGCTTCCTTGGTATTCTGCCCAAGCTTAATACCCCTGTTAGATGTACCAGCTTCCTCCATTCCCTTATTTTGCTGACCCGCCTGTTTAGCCTGGTTCCCATTGGTTTTACTAGCTTCGGATTCTTTTGATTCCCAACATCTTCATGTGTTTTTTTCATTGTTAGCATTTTTCTCTTATGATTCCTTGTTTTTGGCTTCCTTTTCCTTTTGCCTTTCCTTCTCCAGAATTCTGCATTGAACGATTGAGTGGCCCAAAATCCTGCAATGTTTACAGTATTTTGGAATTCCCTCATATTCCAATTTCTGAGTGAATCCCTTTAGAGGATTGGATTCGTCTTCCTGACCAACCCACACAGATTGTAGAAACGGCTTTATTAGATCCACCTCCACTCTGACCTTGGCCATACTTGTCCTAGTTCCATAATCCGTGGCTAAATCCATGGATAGAGGAACACCAACTGGGCTCAAAATCTGCTTTATGTAATACCATGTATGGCAATGAAATGGAAGACCCGATAGAAGTACCAAAATTGGTACTATTGGGGAATCATCCTCCGATCTAAAATCTGGTGACCATTTTTGTAACCACATGACCATTCCGTCAATTTCAATTGATCGTTTGTACCATACAGTTTTGCAACCCTCATCGTTAGTAACATCGATGAAAACAGTGCGGAAGTCATAGGCCCCAATTCTGACCTCTCCTTTAAGAGAGACTTTCTCTGCAAAACAGACCTAACACGCTTTATATTTGGGTGATTCCTTAAGAACCTGCCTATGACAATGAATTTGCATTCCTCAGCCATCACATCATAGTAATCAGTAGATTTGAAGATGATAGCGTGCATTTCGTTGTGGGTAGTGATCCTTGCCTTGACATTCGGATCCCCCAATCTTTTACCCCTAGGATTTTGCAGGAGCTGCTATTGCAGATGCATAATCGACCTTCTGAGGAATTTCTTTCTCAGTGTTGCAAGGATGATTTCAGTCACTTTGTTGATTCAGAAGGCTCTCAAATAGACTCTCACATCTTAAATTAGAAATAGCCGGCGGATGTGTAATATATGTATCATTCATGTATAATAATATATGTATCATTCATGTATAATATATGTATAACTATGTATAATCTATGTATACCCGATAGAAAAAGTAAACTTTTAATCTGACAGGTTATTTGTGAAACAATCCCAAAATAATAGCCCCACCGGGATGGGCTGTTGGAAGCAGATCTAGCCTCTTGCCCTTCTCTAGTCCAGGCTCAGCCTGATCCCTGTTTGTGCGGACTCCATCTCTAGAATAAAGTCACCTTTGTTGAGTGAAGTTATCCATTAACCATAACAATTTGAAGTAAACTATTCTGCATTTTAATAAGTATCCGAAACTGGAGTTGCTACCATTATACCATTTATTTATTATGGAGTTTTGTATCTCTTTGATCCATTAAGTATTCTGAACCAGAACAGTGTCTCTACCACGAATCAAACCACTAGACTGCTATAATTCACTGTGGGATATTCATTCATGTTTTGACTTATTAGGTTCTTAAAATAAAGCAGAGAGATAGTGTCTGCAGTTGCATCAAAAAGTCCGCGGAACAAAGAACATACAGCAAAGAACTAGCATTTAAATCAAGTAACTCCATTTATTTAACTAGTTACTATAACTTCTCTCCCATATTAGAGAAACCATCAAACTGATAATGAGCAGAAGTTTAAGGAAACAGGTTTTTTTTTTGCCGATGGACGACATAGTCAGTCATCCACCTTTTGGCACTGTATACATACAACAAATACATACTTACAATTCTAGAGAAGATTTAGTTCTTTATCTTCTCAAGCCTGATATCGATAAGTTTGGAGACTGTTTCAAGAAATGCAGCTTCACTCGTGCCAGGAAGTATGGAATCTTGAGCTTCATTAACAATCTCCTCAATAACAGATTCCTTGTTCAATGTTTCTCTGCACATAATGCTTCCTATGGTAAAAGGAGTAAGTCCTCTCTCTACTCCTTTCTTCAGAAGCATGGTCGAGATACGAAGAGTACGAGCACATTCAACAGACAAATCCCATCCACATAACTTAAGAAGTGCAATGTCTTCTTCAGCATCCAATGATTTTATGTAGTCAATTGTTTCCAATGAGTAAGGAAGCCGGGCTTGTGGCCAATAAAGCCAATCCAATGTGCAATCTTCAAACTGCAAGACACTTTTATTAGTACAAAGTCAAGATTCTTACAAGTGGGGTCTCAAGACGGTAGTAGTGTGTATGATAGACCCTCGGCTCAACGGAAGCATGCATAATCAATCACAACAGAACAGAGAGAGAAATGCAGTAGTGAAAAAGTCAAAGAAGCAGTAATACCAACAAGATAATAGAATAACCAGAACAAGCATCCAGGTAATAATAGAAATCTAGGAAAAAGTCAAGACTCTTAAGAGAAGAAATTTCACTCTAGAGCACTATTATAGATGGTATTAGTAACTTATGGAAGTGCAAGTTAATAATTCAGAAATTAACATCAATTCTTATCTTTAGAGACCTCTAAGTAAGACAAGAGTGGGTTGCTCTGGTGGTAAGCACCCTCCACTTCCAACCATGAGGTTGTACGTTCGAGTCACCCCAAGAGCAAGGTGGGGAGTTCTTGGAGGGAAGGATGCCGAGGGTCTATCGGAAACAGCTTCTCTACCCAAGGGTAGGGATAAGGTCTGCGTACACACTACCCTCCCCAGACCCCACTAGTGGGATTATACTGGGTTGTTGTTGTTGTAGAGACCTCTAAGTAACTGGAGTGGTGAAACTTAGATCTAATAACAAGAGAGGAAACATCCAATTGAACCATTTTCTATTTCAGGCACATCATACAAGGGTAAATATTTAGCTCTTATACAGCGTAAGCAGACCGTTCAAACAGCCTTTAAGAAAAAGAAAATAAGCCCTTACATGTTCAGGCAAGCAGTAGCCGTGGTCTATTGGAGTAAGCACGATTCGCCCTTCTTCTCCATGCCTGCTGATTAGTATGTTCCCAGCATGCCTATCTGCATTAGCGGTTCTTATGTCGAAGACAGTGATCTTATGGACTTCTTCCACAGGAAAATCCCTAGGACCAATATCCTCACAATTCCCTTCATTCTTCATAAATAATTGCAGTGACCCAACCTTAATGTACTTAGCCAACCACTCAAATCCATCCGGATGGTGAAACCCTTTGTGCAAGCACTGAACCATAACCGTGGGGGCCACACCTGAAAAGCCGATCTCCCCTTTGTACAACGAGCGACCCCTCCCCGGGGCCTTTGGATGATCCAGTAAGAAGGCTGCAACCTCTCTGAGTGCACCTTCTCCTACTTTAGTTCCCCTCTTTAATCCTTCACCATTGGATGATAATGGTAATCCTTGAGGATTATTCACAGCTAATGGTTCCTCATCTATAGGCTTAAATACAGCAACATACTTGTCGCCCGAGACATCTTGCATGAAGTAAGTCCCTCCTGAACCTTCGGACGATCTAATGGGCGTTTTTCCATTTACCAAACCATTAAATGCACAGGTAATCATATCCCTAATGGATGAAGGCAGTTCAATATTATTCAGATCGAGTAAGATTGGTTCGACAAAAGAATCACTTTTATCAGGTGATGATCCACTGTTTCTATTTCCATCACAATGTACAACACCCCCTCTTCCTCCTCCACCTCCACCTCCACCTCCTCGTCCTTCATTGCAATTAGTTGCAACGACGGAGAGTTCAACATCCCTCTCGAGATGCTTAGCCCGAACTTTAGCAGTTTTTTTCTGAACCACCAAATGAATCACAGCATCAGTAGTACTAGTAATATCATGAATGAGCCTCTGATCCTCAAGCTTCTCTCCATCACAGAAAAACTCCTGAACCTCAAGCTCCTCGCCAACGAAATCTTTCCCTTTTTTCAAAATACTATGCTTTAAGTACCCAACATTCTGATGCCTACCAACATGAAATTCAAATTCCTTCCCACTAGTTGTCCTAACATTAATAACCAGCAAATCAGATAGCTTAAGAACTAAATGCAAAACATTCCCATCAGTGACACCATAGTCCTTAATAAGAGAATCATTTCTTGACAACTGTCTTCCTCCAAATACTAGGTTCTGTCTCTTCACTACAAACCCTTTACTTGTTTGGATCCTAAGCTTCACTGACGCGATTGAATCGGAATCCAATACACGCATTGGAATCACTGAACCCGCGACAGTAATGTAAATTACAATTGATTCATTACTGCAATGGTCCAATGGGCCATTGTTGATATGCCTATTAGCCTGAATAGGACTCAAAGCTACATCAACAGCTGACATTTTTTTGAATGTTAGGACCCCCTTTTCTTCAATATATCAAACAGGGCATTAATATCTGTGCAAAATGCAGCAGAATATGCTATTGCTCTAAATATCAAACACCTCTAGCTACGCAAACACACACACACACACCATAAAAAAAAACTATGAAATAAAGGTGAAGATCAAGAACATGATGATCAAGAAGCTCAAAAGGCAAGAGCTTCCGATTAATTCTTCTAAAAATATATACTTTTTCCTCTCTTTTTTTTCCTTCAGGAAAATTCAAGTACTAATTAAGATATGCTTCAAATTCAAGACCGCCCCTTAAAAATTTGACAAGGAAAATGTATGAGAAGAGTGGGAGAAGAATGTGAAGAGTGAATGAGAATGTTGGGTTTTGTGGGGGGTGGGGGTGTTGCTTTACTGAGAAATAGGAATTTGTTTTTCTTGTTTTTGGCAAAGGAGGGTACATGGATTCTTTACCAGTGGGAAAGAATCAAAGGGAAATGAGTTGATAAACATGATTTTATATATTACCACTGCTGAGAAGATGATGATTTAGAAAATTAGTTATCCATTTTTTATTTATTTTTTGTTATATCCGAAATTGGCTATAATTTCTTTCTGAAATGGTTCAAAAATGGTTCCCGGTTTCTTTATTAATTTTTTATTTTTGTTTTTATTTTTTTTAAAAGGTTTCAACTAAAAAATGTCGAGAGAGTGGAGTGGGCGGCAGTATAGCCGTTGGCTTAGCAGTTTGGTTCTGACTCCATTTCTGAAAAACGAGGTAAAGCTTTGTCACTAACGGTCTTACTGCTGTAAGATTTAACTTCGTGGAAGGCAATGCTGTAGTACTTTTACCCTTTTACCCCTCAAGTCATTATTGGTTTAAATTTTATAAAAACATGTATAAAATAGAAAGTTAATCTTCACATTTATGCATTAGTAACCTTCCACAAACTAGGTGATAGTACATGTATATACTTGTCCCCACATGCACAAATTTACGACTATAGCTTAAAACAACTTTTTATATATTACAAATTTAACAAATACCGGAAAAGCATGCTTTTAGAAAAGGAAAGATTGATGAAATGAATTGCTTTTCGAGCCGTGAAAACAGTCACTTGTAGAAATTCATAGTAAGACCGCATACAATAAATTTTTTGTGTCCGATCCTTCTTCAGACCCCGGTCATAGCAAGACTGTAGTGCATCAGGCACTGCAGGAGCAGCTCAACACTATTTGTGGCCTAAAGCCAAATTTGGATGAAAGGCCTTAATTATTTTATTATATATTTTTTAATAATTTCTATTTTCTTATTATTTGAAATGCAAATTTATTAATAATTCCCTTTTCAATTTATAATATAATCAATCCATTTTATCTCACTTGACACATTATCGTAGATTTATCAATTTTAATTTTTAAAAAATTTGCAAAGACAGTTGAGACAGGAGCTACTAACATTATTCTAAATAATGTGGGCATTTGATAAAGAATCAAATCATTTTATCTGGTTCAGTATATCTATTAACGTATTATCACCAGATTTAATTATTTTTCTTAATACTTTTAATTTGAATAAGTCTAAGCCAACATTGTCATAATGACTATTTTCTTTTAAGAAACTTTCAAGGGGCATTATTTATTTATTTTTAAGATTTTAATCATCTGGATCTTAAATTTTTACTATTAAATATGTTTTGTCTACAAATTATATACATTTATTAAACTAGAATTCTTTCTACAGTAGCCATCATTTTCTAAACAACGCAATCATCGCAATTGAATTAAGCACGCTATTACGCCGATTTTATTAGTTTATCATCGCTGATTCTATGGTTTTCTCTGTCTCCTCTGGTTTCACAACCATAAGCGAAGGTTTTGAAAAAAAAATTGCAAACAATTATCTACAATTGTATTGAATTCCACAATATAATGTCAAAAATAGTTATTATGCTTCAGCTAAATGGTAATTGGGATAGCTTTGGGAGATACAGAGATTTTAATATTGATGGAATTGTAGTCAACGATGATTCAAATTATATTTAATTGAATTCTGCAATCGCAGAGCATCTAATGATCGATACATCAGAAAAAATTATCGAAATCAGATACATTGTCAATGAATGTTGTCCTCCAATGAAAATTCGGAACGATATGGGAGTTCGAGTATATGTGGAGACGAAAAAGGAAAATAAAAGCTTAGTAATGTATCCGCTATGTATAACAGTGCGTGATTTCGATTTGGAATGTAGTATCTCTAATTCGACCACAATTGCAAGTTTGCTTTGTTATTTCAGTGGTGATGTTTTTTTATATTTCATGTGTTCTATAATTTTTCTACAATATAGCTACAATGATACTACATAACAAGTGTAGTTCAACTGTTATGACTATTGAAGTATTGAATTTCACGCGTTCTACAATTTTACTACAAACTATCCATAATGTATGTATGAACTGTAGTTAGCTTTAATTGATGGCAGGTTCGTCTGGAGCACTGAAGTTGATTGATAGGCCAACATCTCCGGCGATAGTGAAATATGAAAGTATCATCATAAAGAACATACCTTAAATGTTATTGAAGTAGGCCAAGTCTACAAAGACAAGCAAACAATTATCAGTGCAATGAAGCACTATTATGTCATGAATAAGTTCCAATTTAGGGTGAAAAGGTCTAGCGCAAGAAGGTAGGAACAATTCAATTGTCAAAATTATATTTTTGTTTAATTTGTAGTTTCTTTGTATTTTTTTGTATAGTGTGTAATATCATTGTATATAAATTGTATATAATTTGTAGTTTTTTTGTATACAAATTGTTTACAATAAAAATTTTATGCTTAAACAACCTATTATTTTGTAGCTACATTTTTTATAATATTCTTTAAATTATTTTTATTCTGTAGCTACTGCCTTGTATGTGTTGGGGACAATTGTACATGGCACTTCAAGTCCACCAGCATAAACGAATCGGCATTGTTCAAGGTTCGAAAATTCAACATCTTGCACGCATGCTCTTTGATGGACAATACATACATACAACGCAAACCTACTACCATGGTAGTTGGTAGCATGGTTATACCAAAATATGCGGATCCTAAGAAAATTTACACATCAAAAGACATACAAACTGATATGTTGTCGGAACATGGTGTGAACTTAACATACATGCAAGCTTGGAGAGCAAAGGAAAAGGCTTTAGAATTTTTGAGAGGTCATCCTGCTGATTCCTACATTCGCTTGCCAAGTTATTTGTATATTCTGGAGAAGACTTATCCGGGGTCGGTAATTAAATTGCAGAAGACTGAAGATGATTGTTTCTTGTACGCATTTGTTGCGCTTAGTACGTCCATCAAGGGATGGGAGTATTGTAGGCCAGTTGTAGTAGTTGATGGAACCTTCTTGAAGTCGGCATATAGGGGAATAATGTTAACAGCTAGCACAATGGATGCAACATGTATTGTAGATTAATTGTAGAAATATTATTGTAAATTTGTTTTTTAGTATGTTTTTTTCCTCTCCAGTTTTATTATGGAATTGAATTTCATTTTTCCACCTGTGATAGGTAGCATATTACCACTGTCATACGCTGTTGTCGATTCTGAAAATGGCGTATCATGGAAGTGATTTTTTGAGTAATTCAAACATGTGCATGGTAAAAAACCAAATATGTGTGTTGTTTCAGATCGGAATGAGAGTATCTTGAAGGCAACATCTATTGTTTATACTGGCATGCCACATTATGCTTGCATGTGACATATTTAGACAAATGTAAGGTTAAAGTTCAAGAAGGGTCATCTAAAATTAAGCGAATTGTACTTTTCCACGACACGATCATACGCGCTTGATGAATTTAATGAAAGAATGTCAAAGATTGAAGAGATTGACACACGTGTTAAAGCATACCTATACGATATTGGCTATCACATATGGTATCGAGTACATGCTACAATGAACAGAACCTGGATGATGACATCAAACATTGCATAGTCATTGAATGCGATAACAAAAGATGCAAGAGAGCTGCCCATAGTAGAACTATTAGAGTACATGGGGACTCTTCTTGAACGTTGGACTAATGAAAAGTTATTAAAAGCAAAGGGTACATTCACATACCTTGGGAAAAAATACAACAAAGAGTTAGAGGACAACATGACATTATCGCAGAAGATGAGAGTAAGCTATATCCAGTAACATCAAATCTATGATTCCAACAAACTAAATATATATTGTTAATTGTAGATAGAATATTTTATAATTGTAGTTTATTTGTATATGCTGCTGAAAACTTGTGTGTTTGTAATGAAATTGTAGGTGAGGACTTCAACAGATCATATCCATACAGTGATAGATGGTGTGAAGCATTTTATTGTTTGTCTTCAAAACATGAGATGTAGTTGTGGACAATTCCAGCTTGATGAACTTCCTTGTGCACATGCTTTGGAGGCTTTGAGGCACAAGAATGAGTCTTATGAAAACTATTGTTCTCCTTATTACACGAGGGAGAGCCTTTTTCATACTTATGAAATACCAGTAGACCCACTGCCTGGCGAAAGCAAATGGAATATGTCACAACATATAGCTGAAGAAGTTGTAATGTCACATACTGGGAAAAGACATTCAGGAAGACCTCAATAACAAAGATACAAATCATATGATGAAGTAAATGCAAAGAAGTACAACGTTTTATGTGGCAACTGCGGACTAGAAAGGCATAACAAAATATTAAGAATGCTCCCAAGAGGAAATAAAATTTGATAAAGTCAAAAGATTTATTGATAAATTAAGTTGAGGTGTTCTGGAGAATTATAGTTGAGGTGTAATTGTGTTGATAAATTGATAAAAATTGTCTCCTATAATGAAATATTTTTAACTCTTAATGCAATTGGTTTGTATTGGTTTTGTTTAATTACTGAGTGTATTTATTTCAGCCTTTCATAACAAACACTGCTTAAAATTGAATGGATTATGTATTTTTTGTATATTAGTATAATACATAATTGTAGTTAAGTTGTAAAGAAATAATATGCTAACAGTAACGAGATCAAGTACTAACAACTTTCAACCCAAAAAAATAACAGAAGTTTCATATTCTAAGTAGTAGTATCCTAGATAAAATAATAAAACATAAGGTAAAACACTTGTAGCACAAATCTGCTACAAATAAACTTCAACCGACTTTTTCTTAGTTAATAATTTGTCTATAACTTTACTACAAAACAACTATAACTAAACAATTTAACTATAATTTTTCTACTAAAAAGGACACCTAATTCTTCTTCTTCTTCTTCTTCCGGACTTGTGTTCTCTCGTTCACAACTTGTGCACCTTTTCTTCTTGCTACTCTGTCAGTCACCTCGCTCTCTCTAATTTCACCAAGTTCTTGCTTTTTCCTAGCATAATCCCAAAGTAGCGCTCCATAGCGTCTATGATGTTGATCAATATCAGAAAGGTCTTCCTTCGAAACTGCTAGCTCTCCAATGCTGGCGTATTCTGCAAATGCCGCAACGTATACACCACAGTCACTGCAAAAAGAAAGTAGGGAAAAGATTTAGCATTCAGTGTAAAATAAAATTTGTTAAATAGATAGAAGAAAAAGAAGCTTTTTCATATAGTGATCCCTCTTTTTTCTGGGGTATCTCACCGACCAACCACTGAATGTCAAGAGGTTCAGTAACACCTTTTTCAATGTATGCCTTTGTGTTCTTGAAGTTGATGTCTGGACGCTTGCCATAGAAGCCGGTGCACGACAAGTAAAGGAGGATCGTAATAACAAACTTGTTGACGACAGATTCAACAATGTTGTGATTTCGTGAAGATACCATAGAATCGTAAACATATAGAACCCTATCGGTAATGTCAAACACAACCAACAACCAATGAAAATTTTCCACAATGTTTATGGGCATAATCACAAAATCAACTTGATCCCATGCAACATTTGCGAGTAACCTGTACCCCAATTTGTATACGGATACGACGTCCAGGGGTTTGACAACATCAAGCTTTTTATCAGTAGGAGCATTAATGTACCTCTGATAAATTTGTTCAATTCTAGTCTTGAACATACAGTCAGTGGTTGTAAACCGTATTTTGTTTTGAGGACCATACTTTCCTCTCTTTCTCAAATAGTATAAAATAACATCAATATGATGCATAAAAATATATTTCATTATTTCTCAATGCTTCATACAATTTAACTACAATTTTTAAACAAAAAAACTACAAAATTCTTAGATGACAGAATATTACAACTAGTCATTTAATTATGCCCGGGTATGTGTTTACCGTGTCGTTGAGGATATGCCGGAGATGTGCCAAAGTATAAAATCACTCATTTTTATCAATTTTCTCCACTCCAAGATCATACCACTGCTTAAGGTGGTTATCTTTTACAGAATAAGACGCCTTCCTCCTATTTAAACACATAGCAATTACAATAAATATGTAGATTCAACTAGAAATCTAAAAGTTGAATGCACTCGAAAATATGAACAAATTGTATAAACTAACCTCTTTGAAACTATATCGGTACCAAAGTATAACCACTTATTGAATTCTTCCAACAAGTCAAGATCAACATCGTCGCCAATAACACCACTAAATGGATGTTTGATGAGGAAAATTGGAGGTCCAACAGAAGTGCTCCCCCCGCCCCCTCTCCTAGAACTGTAAAAAGGGAGAAAGAGGGATCTGGCATGCTTTCCTGGCTACCTTGTTCTTCCTTGATGCACAAGGGTTTTTCATCTTCATTAAGTTCACCGAACTTAACAATTTGCGAGAAGTTCTATAGCAGCTCAAAATCATCAAGTGTTACTACCTTTTTTTTTCATATTTGGAGTCATTTCCAAATGACCTATATTAATGTAGTCGGATGGTTCACCTTCAAAATTTAAATCAAAAGAATAAGAAGACATGTTCCTACAATTATAATGTAATGTATAATACCACTGAAATCTTCACAACAATCATCTTTTTGTTGTATAACGTTCTCTTCTTGAATGGGAGATTGCATTTTTGTCTCCTTCTCCTCATTTAAATGGTCTCATGGAATGCTTATTGTAGCTTCCTGTTTTGGAGATCCTACATGCATAGTTTCCTTCTCTATTACAATAAATTTTGTATAACTTAATAAAATTGTAGATAATTTGTAGCAAACAAACATTAACATCACTGTGTATATTGTAGTAAATTTGTTGAAATGTTGTCCTGCAACTGATATACAAAATGTATTGTGAAAGTTGATGATAACATGTACTAAATCATACATGCATTCTCTTCATCAAATGCCCCTTCAAATTGGGAAGATAAATCAACACCTACATGAACATTCTCCTCAATTTGTATGTCATTCACGTGCCCTGTATCTAAGAAAACCATTGGAAATATAATGTAGATTAGTTGTTGGTAATTTAGGCTATATATAGATACATTGTAGATATAATGTAGATGCCTGATTTACTGTTGCTGGCATGCACCGATTTAGCACTATTTCCCGGAATGTGTTGAATGTTCTTTTCTTTGGAGCGCTTATCTTTTTTGTAGAACTACCAGTAAACTGCAAACATTTAATTTGTTTGGCTATATACTTTATGAATGATAATAGAAACTTAGACATGGTATAAAATATTGTCTAAAATGAATATATTTCAAATAAAACCTTAGCATCAATGTTATCCGTTCGACTGTTTATCGTCTGTAAAAAAGCCTTGATTGAATCATTGAGTAGCAGTCGAATGCTACCTAGTTCTTCAAAAACATCTTTCTTGAAAGTTCTAAGATCTGAACCAACCTATATATTAAAATAGAAAGAGTTAACGAAATAATTTGCATAAAATAAATAAATAAACCATCTAATATTATGTATATATGTTACCTTATCAACATCTTTTCTTAATTTTTTTATTTTTTTTCATAATATCTTTCTTTTCATATATTCCAATTGCCTTCTTATGTACGGATGGAGATGGAGCATCTATTGGATGCTCGGACTTTGTTTCAACTTCTTCAAAGATGTATTCAACTTTATATGGAAAATTCATTCTTGAAAGCTCTTCTGGTGCTTCAATTATGTTGGTGAACTGAGTGAAAACAAATGTGAGTGACTTAGTCATAATATGTATATAATGTGTAGATAATTTGTATTAGATCGTCTGCACAGAAGTGAAAACTATTTACCTTGATCCATGATGGTTTGATCATTCTATCTTCGATTGCAGATAACCATATCTTGTCTTTGCTAGCTGACCAGCTAAGTATGCGAGGGATCGATAGCAACCCTTATAGATATATCAGTGTTGACGGTAGATCAACACTCATATAATCATATTTTCATAGCTAGTGCACAGCCTCAAATGACATAAAAATGCACAGAAGGGTTGAGCTTATGCCTAATGCACTGAAGCAATTGTGTATAAAATTCATTACCCCATGCGTAGTTCGCATACTGCCCCGAGTCCACCAAGTAAAACCTAAAATGGTCTATCAAACCTAAATTATCTTTGTATGAAGGACATAGGAAGAATTCTATGAGATAAAGAATACACAACTTGATTGCATCCTCGTCGTTCACCCGACTACGGCTGGTTACAATTTGTTTTAAGTATGACTTCTCAACTTTTTCCTTGTTCGGAAAATAGCTTCTCATTATTTTACTGTCATACTTATTTATGTAACCAAAGTCTGTTTTCTGTAAAACATCTAAGGCCACTAATAAGGAAAAACTCTCTCAAACCAAAATTCAGTTTCTCACCCTTTATCTCTGCTGAAAAAAAAGTCAGAACCAGATGCATTCTATTCATACTTCATGAGAAGGTGAATTGCTTGATTTTGCATAAATATTTTGGGCAAGGAAAGAAAATATCCAAAGAATGTCTTCTTAAATAGCTTTAAACCATTTTCAAACAATAAATCTTTGATTTGGACAGGAATAGTGGGGTCGGATAATGTCTGAAACCTAATGATCGCATAATCAGCATTAGGGGTGCAAAAAATGGTCTATTATGCAGCAAAAGAAAAAGAAAGTTATTAAAACTTGAAAAATGTATAAAAATGGAGAGGAATTTTTGAAGAAGAGTGAAAAATATAGAGGAATTTTTGAAGAAGAGTGAAAATAAGCGTTAATGGAGGGATACTAAAGATACGTGTGTGGGTGGGGGGTGGGGGGAGGGGGAGGAGGGATTGTGGAGAGAGAAACGTGAGGGAAGTGGAAGATACGTTGGAGTGATTTTAGGACACTAATTATTATCATTAATTACCTAAAAATGTACATAATTGGTAATTTGGTATATAATATGTAATTAGATCAATACTTGAGTAGAGAGGGTAATAAATATTGAAATAATGTATAAGAATATAAAAATTCCTTACTTATAACATGGGGCCCCAAATATATGAGGCCTAAAGTCGTCGCCACTTGCCTAGAGGGTGACCCGGGGCAGTGGCGAATCTACACGCTGTAATGTGGGCATTCAATCACTCATTATCTTTGACTAGATCTCGCAAAATTTGCTTAGTTATAAAAATATTTGGATCATATTGAGTGAGCACCCATGATTAAACTCCTTTTTCTTCTTCTTTCGGAATTTTTATCGAGCATCCATGATTTTAAAGGAAGAATTACACAATAGATCACTCTATAAGGTGACCTTGCAGTATTTTAGCCAAGTGACAAATTTGCAAATATGTAGCCATATATCAATAAACTCATATCGGAATTCTTTTTTCTTTTCTTTTGATTCTCCAGACTTCCGGTATTTAAGTGGTAAAGGTCACGATTTACACCCTGGTACTGACTTGTGAATCAGAACCCATAATCACTTAGTCCAAATGTATATTTCTTTCTTCTTCTATTTAATTATTTGTTATTATTAATCACAATTTTATGAAACTGCATCAGGACAAGCCAAGGACGAAACTCCAGCCAGAAATGGTGCAAGAATGAAATTAACTTGTTAAATTTTAAATATGATTTTGTGAGAAATTTGGATTGGGTATTGTTTGAACTTATTAGAAATAGTCTAAGTAGGTTGTATACAAAGTTTGAAGTCATTTGATGGAGTTTTAGACTGGTATTAAACAAGAATTGCAGGTGATATCGTATAAGAAGTTCGTCAGAGATGTTTATACACTTTTATACAACATTATAAACTTTTATACCTATGTATATTTATGTAGAAGAAGAAGAATATGTGAGAAATTTATCAAATACACGTAAATAATGTATTATTGTGTATGAGAGTTGTTTATACACTATTATATACTATTTATACAATTTTATACAATTTTATACATTATTATACAGATGAATCCTATCAAGGGAGCTTCACTGTTCTTCTTCTTTCTTGGGGGTTTTCTGAAATTTAACACAAATCCAACTTAAATCTACTCCAAATCACAAATTTAAGTTTTGAACTCCTTTTGATGATTCCAATCAATTGGGACAACACCCAATTCAAACAACTAACAAATCAAACAACGCAATTTCCGAAATCGAAGCTTTGAAACACCTTTAATGGTGACTTCTATTTTATAAGTTTTTAATCAACCACTGGAATTAGAATTACACGTAGAATGAGTATAAGAGTGAGACCATGCGAATACCTTCTTTCTAGTTTGGTGATCCAACAACCTACCAAATGAAACTCTTTAGTGCAAACACAATTCTTTCCACTCCATTGAAGGAAGTGATATTCATATGACTCCAAAAAACTTATTCTTTTATGTATTATTTTTTTCTTCTTCATCCAAATAATGATTATTGGCTTTGAATATGGAGGAATGTTGATGGAGAATAACAGCGATGGAGAAAGTTTGGGATGCAAAATTGGGACACGTGGAGAAGAAGAACAGAGAAAAGAATAAAAAATTTAAAAGGAGTGGGCTAATGGGTGAAAAGTAATTTTCACATTATATACAACTTGGGCCATACTGGGTAAGAACTTCAAATGTGGGCCATTTTTTGATGGGCAATTGAGCCAAATGATAAGAAGTGTAATTCTCCCGATTTTAAAACCTCGGATCCACCACTAGTACCAGATTGCCCTTTAAAGATGATGAAATGATGTATCCACGAGCTTTTATCTACTTTCCATTTGCAATCTTTGAGTCAGCATTGTAACCTAAAAGTAAGAAGATGAGGTGAATCCATACAGTGAACCTTGTAGCTCAATCTAGCTCAGAAAGCTTAATGTCTCTACTGCCCTCCCATAAAACTTTATTTGCACCTAGTGTTTTGCACCAACCCGGAGAGTAGAGACGGATTCAAGATTTCACGGGTAAGGGTGTATTATAACGAAGAAGTGTATCTAGAATTCATATTAAACGGGATTAACTTTAGTATCTTATCATGAACTCACTACACTTTTGAAATTCTAGGTTCAAAATTATATTCTTTTTGAAATTTTAGTAATATATATATATATATAGTGCTGAAATCAAGACCGTTCAGAGTGGGATTTGAACCGTCAATTTCATTTGTAGAGGTGCACCCAATAATAATTACATCATAGGAGTCTTTGAGCATGGATTCAAACACATATTTAAGTAATTTTGAAAAAATATAACATTATTAAACATGGTTGGAGAGGAGTATAGGTTCACATAAACCTATATCCATCAACCTGAATACGCCTTTGCCGGCGAGGATAAATGATATATGTCTTTCAGATATAGTTATCACTAAATCATAATTATCACTATATATAAAGAGAACCCACGTCAAGATTGTTTACAAAAAATGGATGTCAAAGTGCAACAATAAACAAATTAAGGGAAAGAAAGCAGCACTTTGACCGCTGGATTTGGCACCAAGTTTGCTAATACTATTCCAACGTTAACGTGTACAAAACTAATATCTCTAAAGTGTCTTTTCTTAGAAAATTATGTCTTTTTTAATTTTTGAAGGGACCTAATACAGTTAATAATAATTTTATGATAAATTAAGCGCAATTATGATTGAATATCTAAGCCAATTTGTACTTAATGAAAACTGATTTCCCATGTCAAGTATACATGAAAAAAAGGCTAGAATGTTAAAATGTATTTATTCTTTAGCCGGTTCTTAATAAGTTTTTACTCGCCCAGACGAAAATTAAATACCTCGTGTTAGACATGTGTGTTGTGTAAATACCCCTGTGTTCTTAACTTCATGAATGATGTGTAAATATTAAGAGCAAGTGTCATGTATTTGCATCTTCCGTTGTTAAACTTTAGGACATCATGTCCTTAACTTCATATGTGCAGTGTTAAGGACTTGGTGTCCTTAACTGCATGTGTGCAGTGTAAATGTTAAGGACATACTATCCTTAACTTGCGTTTGCGCCTTTTGTTGTTAAACTTTAGGACCTCATGTCCTTAACTTCATATGTGCATTGTAAATGTTAAGGATACGGTGCCCTTAACTTCATGTAAGCAGTGTAAGTGTTAAGGACATATCATTCGTAACTTTATAAGTGTTGTGTAAATATTAAGGACATGATGTCCTTAACTTCATGAATGTTGTGTAAATATTAAGTACAAAGTGTCTTGTATTTACACCTTCTGTTGTTAAACTTTAGGATACCATGTCTTTAACTTCATATGTGCAATGTACATGTTAAGGACATCATGTCCTTCATATTTACATAGCACTCATGAAGAAAGAGTAAAAATGTCTTTACGTATTAATTTTAAGTAGTGGCTATTTTTGCTCAGCATTAAAAATACTAGATAAAAACTAAATACCGTGTTAAAAAGTGATTATCCACGCCATTTCTAAGTCAGCATTGTTTTTTCTATGGATTTCTTCTATTCAATACTAAGATTTCATTGGAAAAATATCTTTCAAGTTTTTTTTCACGAACGAGAAAAAGATGACCTAATAGATTGTACATGGGAAGATATTGAACGTTAAAAAAAAAGATAAAAATTAAAATGCAAATTAACAAGAGGACTCTAGGCTAAGCGTTGTGCATGACAAGGAAAAATCATACCTCGCCATATATTCATTGAAAGCTGCAAATTAAAGGTCCATATGAGAAATTATTAGTAGTATTTCTATGAGGATAAATCAATGAGTATTTATTTTTCATTCATTGACTCTGATTTTAACAGAAAGGAAAATAGTAAGATGATTTAACGCACATATATAATCATCAAATTGTATAGTACACTAATCATATTGTTATTGTTTGCACACCTAACCACCCCAGGTTCAGTCGATTAAAATGGTCATAACGTAAAATTAGACTATACAAAAAGTCAAAATACGAAAGGTGTTATTTGGCCTAGAATATTTATTTTAATTTGTATTATATTATACAGTTATGTATCTTGCCTTTATTAATGATATCGTGTGTATCTAATTAAAATTTTATTGCTAAATTTCATCAATCAAACAATAATTCAATCTTCTTGACGTAGACAAACAAGTAACCATACGACGATTCACATCGGCATCCACAAAACCTTGTATTTCTTTCACGTATAATGATTTATTTAAATTTTATTTTAATAATATTGATATTGTTTTACAAGAAAATATGACCCGACATAGCATCCACGTGCAATGCACATGTTGAGAAACTAGTATATATATATATATATATATATATATATATATATATATATATATATATATATATATATATATATATATAGTTTGGTATACATATCTGGTCCGAATATGAGATAAATGGAGCCTATGGGAGCAGTTAAAATATTAGAAAGTGAAAGTTGATAAATATATGTATGATACTTTTTAATGTTTCCCCACTCCAGTGGATCCTACATTCAAATAATTCAGTAGCGTAACACATCATCACATATCTTAAAGGAATTATTTACTAATTGCTTTTTATGACTTTTCGAATACTAACGATTTGATGTTGCCAAAAGTTTTCTTGTGACGCCCCATGACGGAGGGCGGGTAGGACCGATAAGCTTTAAGATCAGCAAGCTTCTTAAAAAGAGGTGCACATGTCATGTTAGGCAAATCGAGAGAAAATAAAAACTGAAAAGCTTTATAAGGCATGACACAAGTTCTGTTATGCGGTGCCTTCCTGAGATGCTTTGGAAGAGCGACGTAAGGCTAAGCAACCGATGTCAGGGTGGTTGCTGTCCGCCAAATGAGGTCCCCGCCACACGCTAGACTAGATTGTCAGTGCCGTGTGGGAAAACCAATGCCAACAATTGAGAGAACAGTAATTGATGTTTGAAATGATGAAAGCTGAATTGCAATAATGAAAGCTATTACAAAATGAATGGAAATGCGGTGTCGAGGGAAGACACCAGTACAGGGATTTGCTTGCTTGAAAGTTTTGAATGCTTGATACCCCCTAATAATGC
>ML271559.1:0-17057 GCA_005239495.1 Nicotiana undulata | reverse complement strand
CAGGTGTTATCTCTATTACCCTTTTTACATCAGCTATGTATGATTCTACTTTCTGCCTTACATTCTAGTACATTTTTATTCGTACTGATGTCTCGTTGCCTGGGGACACTACATTTTAGTTTTGTGCGTGCAGGTCCAGGTAGGGACTCTGATCGACCCCTCCGCTAGGATTTCGGGGTTCAGCTGCGAGTTGGTAAGCTCCACCTCTTCCTGGAGCTTTCATAGGATGGTTACTTTTGTTGCACATTTTGGGACTTTGGGTATAGTCGGGGCCTTGTCCCGACAGTGCTTATGAAACTCTTAGAGGCTATTGTGGACACAGTATTCTGGGTCTTTTTGCAGCTTTCAGTCTCCAGCCCATAGGCTTGCCATGTATATATATGTGTGTAGGCATGTATGTCTTCAGTAGCGGCCTCGTCGGCCATCTAGTACTTTATTATTTTGGCTTGTCTACCTTTGTTTATGTGGCTTATATTAGGTCATGACCTTAACGGTCCAGGCTTAGTATTTCAGATGTTGTGCTACCCGATCTATTGGGCCCCCAGTTTAGTTATCTAGTATGTTTAGTGGCTAACTCAATCGAATACAGTATCGAGTGACAGTCGTGCCTCCCCTAGTTTGGGGCGTGACATTTTCTCTGTGACCTACCCGACCTTTGGGCCAATATAAAAGGATTTACTTGGGTTTTGTGGGTCATTCTTGTCTAGTTTTTGAAGAACATTCCCCCATTAGAATATTCTCTTTTTTTGGAAGCATTATAACACTTCATTCTTGATTTGTAAGCATTCATGACACTCTATACTTCTAGATTTTTGTCATTTATTATGAGTGGCTAGCCTTAAATACTATGGTTGTGGACCCTAGATGGGTGTTATGTATTTGGGTATTTAACATTGAATATATGCATAATGGGTTGTTGATATTTATTTTCTCTTTGTTATACCTTTCTTGTTGATGGTTGCAAACATTAACTTATGTCATAAATTCTTTCGTAGCTTGGAAAANAGGAATGCGATCGCATAACCTGTCTGCAGGGGTATTTTTGTCTGTGACCCACCCGACCTTTGGGCCAATATAAAAGGATTTACTTGGGTTTTGTGGGTCATTCTTGTCCAGTTTTTGAAGAACATTCCCCCATTAGAATATTCTCTCTTTTTGGAAGCATTATAACACTTCATTCTTGATTTGTAAGCATTCATGACACTCAATACTTCTAGCTTTTTGTCATTTATTATGAGTGGCTAGCCTTAAATACTAAGGTTGTGGACCCTAGATGGGTGTTATGTATTTGGGTATTTAACATTGAATATATGCATAATGGGTTGTTGATATTTATTTACTCTTCGTTATACATTTCTTGTTGATGGTTGCAAACATTAACTTATGCCATAAATTCTTTCGTAGCTTGGAAAAGCGGGTTAGAATTGGTAAGGGTAAATATCAAAGACTCAAGACTTTCAACCTTGTTTAATAGAATCACTTAGGGATAAGATGGTTTTATTTGGCACAAAGTGATTTGGACTTCATCGCAACTCTTTTATATTTGGGAAAATTATAAAGAGGAAGTACTACCCTATTATTGGAAAATATTGGGTAGCCATCTAGAAATCAAATGCATATCAAGAACTTCCCATTAGAAATATATCATATTAATACCCATTTGCATTACACGTCATTAAAAGGGGACACAACCTTGGTTCACCCAATCATATTAACTACACTTTTAAAGAAATCTCATTGCTACTATTTTTATTGGTCTGTTACATAACCAACCCCCATCTTCCCATTTACTAATGGAATAGAATCACGATTTGAGTTAAGAATCACACTATCAAATTAACATTTTCACACCTATTCCCTGTGGGATTCGACCCCAACCTTGTTGGGTTACTATATTTGACTTCGACCGCTTTACACTATTTTGAAGTGTAATTTGAGCGTATCACCTGTCTCGAGCAGGTGCTCTACCCCTTCCCCTACCACGGCCTCGAGCGGCGGGGGTAGCAGCCTCTCCCGGATCAGGAACATGAGAAGCACACGTCCTCACCATCTGTGAGAGAGTAGAAGATCAAATTTGAGTACATAATCGGTTGAACGATAGGATATGAACAAAGAGGAGTTTCTTAACACCCTATAGCCTCCTGAAGATAAGTACAAACATCTCCGTACCGATCCGCAAGACTCTACTGGGACTGCTTGTGACTCGTGAGACTACGTGAACCTAAGGCTCTGATACCACTTTGTCACGACCCAAATCCTAATTTAGGTCGCGATGGCGCCCAACAGCGGGGTTGGGCAAGCCAATATGAATTACACTAGGTGTTACCCTTCCCATTTGATTAAACAAGTCAATATTTACCAATTTAAGACAATTAAACAGGATGATAGCTTAATATGAAAATAAAATCATAACAATACATGGCCAAAATAAAGCATATGTATGACTATACAGCCCAAAACCCAAAATATGCACTACGTGTATGCCAGGAACTAGTGTCACGAGCGTCACGGGCAACTATCTGAGTATAAAAATATAATATATATACAAGTCCACAGTCTGAATGAAATAGACGGGAAAATGACAATAGTAAACTTCAGGGTGCTGCCAAGGACCGCCAGGAAGACCAGCTCACCATGAAGTCTAATCAGCGCAAGTCAATACCTAGCACCGGCCTGATAATTAGGAGTACCGACCTCCGGACATGTATAGTCAAGTACAGGAGAAGAAGAACTGCAGCATGAGTACATAAATAAATATGTACCCAGTGAGTATCCCGTCTAAACTCGAAGGAGTAGTGACGAGAGGTCGACTAGATACTCACTAAGGTCCAGTAATATAATATAAAAAGAGATATGGCTAAAGCAGTAGGCATGTGAAGAAGAAATCAACAAGTACATAGGAAAATAATGTAATCCAGGTAACACTTGAAAATGAGCTGCAAGTGCCAAATCCTTCGTTTACACAATACATGTCAATCCTACTATAAGTGACTCAGACTAAAGTGATAAAACAATACCAGAACAAGACAACCGGCCGGAGTCATAAGGGTGGTCATAAGGACTGAGGTCCTAAGCTAACCCACAATCGCGAATCATACCTGCGACTCGCGTGCTGACTCAATAGTAATAAGCTGACCCACGATCGCGCATCCAGTCTGCGACTCATGTGATGACTCAAAAATGATAAGCTACCCACGATCGCGCATCATGCCTGCAACTCGTGTGTTGACTCGATAATGATAAGCTACCCACGATCGCGAATCGTACTTGCGACTCGTGTACTGACTCGATAATGATAACCTACCCACGATCGCGAATCATACCTGCGACTCGTGTGCTGACTCGATAATGATAAGATACACACGATCGCGAATCATGCCTGCGACTCGTGTGCTGACTCGATAATGATAAGCTAACCACGATCGCGAATCATACCTGCGACTTTTCACGACCCAGAATCCTAATCCAGGTCGTGATGGCGCCCAACGACGGGGTTAGGCAAGCCAATATGAATTACACTAAGTGTTACCCTTCCCATTTGATTAAACAAGTCAATAATTACCAATTTTAAACAGTTAAACACGATGATAGCTGGATACGAAAATAAAAGCATAACACTAAGTGGCCAAAATAAAGCATATGTATGCCTATACAATCCAAAACCCAAAATATATATACACTACGCGCGTGCCAGGAGCTAGTGTCACGTGTGTCATGGGCATACTAAAAGAATATACAAAGGAAAGTAATATATATACAAATCCACAGTCTGGATGAAATAGACGGGGAAAATAACAAAAGTAAGTGAAAAATCCATGGTGCTGCTGGGAATCGCCAGAGGAAGCAGCTCACCGTGAAGTCGAGTCCACAAGATCAGGATCTATCTCTAGTACAATAACCAGAAGCACCGGCCTCAGAACCTGTACAGTTAAGTACAGAAGTGCAGCATGAGTACATATTAAATAAATATGTACCCAGTGAGTATCCCGCCTAATCTCGAAGAAGTAGTGACGAGAGGTCAACTCGATACTCACTAAGGTCCAACAGTAATAACATATGATAGAATATAATGAAATACAGTAGGCATGTCAGGAAATAAGCAACAAGTACATATCAAGAGCAGAAATCCAAACAACTACTGAATTAAGCAATAATCCACTTTCAAGGGTAAGACCACCGAAACGAAACCATAATCACCAAATCTTAGATCCGCCGTGGCGTACGGCCCGCACCCATAAGGTACCTTCTAAACTCGCTGCGGCTTACGGCCTGATACTATATGTATTTCAAGTATTTCTCAACACTGCCGTGGCGTACGACCCGATCCCATATATATCACAAATACTTCTCAACACTGTCGTGGCGTACGGTCCGATCCCATATATATTTCAATTTCTTTTCAACTCTGCCGTGGCGTACCGCCCGATCCCATATATATATATTTCAATTACTTTTTCAACTCTGCCATGGCGTACGGCCCGATCCCATATATATTTCAAACACTTTTCAACTCTGACGTGGCGTACGGTCCTATCCCATATAGACATAATCACTCTCGAACCTGCCGTGGCGTACGACCCGATCCCATATATACCACAAATACTTACTTTCCATAGCAAATTCCTTTCCATTCAACAACTATCCATAAAGCCTCAGATGAACAATACTATACAAAACATAATCTCATAGTACATATGGCGTCACAAGGAATCATATAAAGCATTGCACGGAAGCATATAAGGCATTACGAGGAAGCATATAAGGCATATAAGTCATTACGAGGAAGCATATACGGCATTACAAGAAAGCATATAAGGCATGATGTGGGCCTAACTACCCGGACATAACAATAATAGCCGTTACGTACGGACTCTCGTCACTTGGCGCGTACGTAGCCCCCAAACAATTTACACATAGCATATACATCACCTATGGGGACAATTCCCTCTTACAAGGTTAGAAAGGAGACTCACCTCGTGTCGAATCTACCCCTCGGACCACAATTGCGCCGGAAACTACAAACTCTACACCCGAGGACTCGCAACTAGCCAAAAGGTGTAAAATTAAATCAATGCATGCACAATGTGGGAAATTATCTTAGTTATTCGCTAAAATCGCTATTCTTGAAGAATTTCAAAATTCCAACCCCAGTCCCGCATGTTCATATTCCGAAAATTCTCGAAGGGATCACTCATCCATAGCCTAAGGATCATTAAGGTGTGATTTCTACTTGAATTGATGGCCTAAAATGGAAAATCACCAAAATCCTCAAGAGCCCTAAAATTACTACCTAATTTCATGACTTTAGATAATTTAGTAAGGAATTTAACTAGGAATTAATGTTTGAAACTAGTGTTAGATAGAGGAATTTACTTACCTCAAGTACTAGGTTGAAGGCCCTCTTCGAAGCTCCCAAATAACACAAGGAAGAAGATGGAAAAATGGAAGAAATGACTCAATCTCGTGTTTTAAATGATATTTCACTGCCTGGCCTACAGGGGTTCCGCACCTGCGGCTCGAGGACCGCACATGCGGTCTCGCACCTGCGGAATTGGGCAAGAGGGGCTGAGGTCGCACCTGCGGAGCTGGAGACCGCACCTGCGGTTCCGCTCCTGTGGAAGAGGAACCGTACCTGCGAAGCTCGGACCGTAGGAGCGGTCCCGCACCTGCGGTCACACAAGATCAGGTGCACCAGCTGCATCTTTAGCTGGTTTTTGGCCTCGTGTGGTGTCTGGGAGGCACCTGGGCCCACCCGATCCCTGCCCGAATCTACCAACAAGTCCTAACTAATAATACGGACTCGCTCGAGCCTTCGGAACACCCAAAATAATGCTAAATCTTAAAATCACCCCTCAAAACCCCTAGGATCAAACTTAAGGATTCCTAAGTTCTTGATTTCTATAACAACGTGCCGGACCGACCTATACTACTCGGAATGACCCCAAATTTTGCAGACAAGTCATGAATGACATAATAGAACTATTCCGGGTTTGGAATTGCATTCGGACCTTGGTAACATAAAATTACATTCCAAACCAAATTTCAAAGTTTATGAAAATCCTCAAAACTTCATTAACTCTAAATTTCCCATTTTGATCCAAACCCGTCAAATCAAGTCCGTTTCTTACCAAATTTCATATATAACTTAAATAACACATATTGAACCTGTCCCGGGCTCCGAAACCATAATAAGGGTCCGGCAGCACAGGTTTCAGATCAATGTTCATTTTCATAAGCCTTTATTATTTGTATAAAACAATTTTCTTTAAAAAATTCATTTCTCGGACTTGGGTCCTCGGAATTCGATTCCGGGCATACGCCTAAGTCCCATATTTTCTTACGGACCGTCTATCAAAAATGTTGACCAAAGTCAATTTTATTCAATTAATTATCATAAATTCAACTCTTTATCAAGTTTCCACATAAAAGCTTCCCGGCTACGCGCATGGGCTGCACACGCACATCGAGGTGAGATTAATGGAGGCTTTCGGAGCCTCAGAACACAGTCATAATTAACTTTACATAAGATGACCTTTTGGGTCATCACACGACTCGTGTGCTGGCTCGATAATGATAATATATAAGTTGACCCACGATCGCGCCTCCAGTCTACGACTCTTGTGCTGACTCGATAACAAGTGCATATTCATATATAGGTTTATATGTGTACCGACTCAACAGTGAACCCAACAGGACCGTGCCAATACCACTGTAGCCAACTGGGATTGAAATCATAATATTTCACCTTTCCATGTCATATCAACAACAATCACAACTTACAATACATATAAGGTACAAATAAGGCACATAGAGGCATGCTCGTGAGTCTTAAAGCTACCCGACATAGCAATATAGTCTCCACGTACGGACTCTCGTCACTTGGTATGTACGCGGCCCCCACAACATGTATACATAACAAATAAGGAACCTATGGGGACATTTCCACCTTACGAGGTTTGAAAGGAGACTCACCTCGTGACGAAATCACCCATCGGATCAAGGATGCGCTTGAATCTCCGAAATCTACCCTCGACGGCTCGCAACTAGCCAAATATAGCGTAATTTAATCAATTTAAGTTCAAAGAAGAAGAATTAACCAATAAACCCAAAATTAGGCATTCTTGAAGGATTTTGGAATTTCGACCCCGAACCCACACGTTCGGATTTCCAAATTTTCGAAGGAATCACTTACCCGAAGCTTATGGATAATATTTATGTGATTTATACTTGAATTCATAACAGGAGTTGAATAGTTCACCAAATTCTCAAAAATCACATTTACTACCCCAAATCAAGGTTTTACTAAGATTTAGTAGTAAATTCCCTTGGTAATTCACATATTAGACTAGACAAACGGATTGAAATTACTCACCTTTGGTGGACTTGGTCGTGGGCAGGTTTTCCTTAAGCTTGAGAGCTCTTTAATGGAGGTTGAGTGAGAAAACGATGAAGGAAATACGTGTTTTGGGCATTTAAATATGCCTGCCTAGAGGGGTTTACGCACCTGCGACCCTGGGACCGCACCTGCGAGGAAATGGCCGGGGGAGCTGGGTTTGCACCTGTAGAGTTGGGGGCCGCACCTGCGGTCCCGCTCCTGCGAAAAATGGTCTGCACCTAGGGAAGTTGCGCACCTGCGAGGCTGGGACCGCAGAAGCGGTCCCGCACCTGCGGCTGGGCAACCGCACCTGCGGTCTCACCAGCTACAATTACACCAGCAGTGTTTTTAGCTGGTTTTTGGCCTCGTGCGGGGTCTAGGAGGCACTTGGGCCCACCCGAGCCCTCGTCTAAATTTACCAACAAGTCCAAAATCATTATACGGACTTGCTCGAGCCTATGGAACACTCAAAACAACGATAAAACTCAAAATCACATCCCAAAGCACCTGAATTCATAACTTAAGACTTTCAAACTCTAGATTTCCATATCGATGCGCCGAACCAACCTATACAACTCGGAATGACTTCAAATTTTGCAGACAATTCATAAATGACATATCAGAGCTATTCCCACTCCCGGAATGCTGTTTAGACCTCAATAGCATAAAATCACGTTCCAGTCAAAATTTCAAACTTAAGGAAATCCTGATTTCAATTTCGGGCGCCGAAATGCTCCTGGGTCATCGAAAACCCGAGCCGAACATACGCCCAAGTCCAAAATCATCATACGGAGCTAGTGGAGCTGTCATAACTCAACTCCGAGGTTGTTTGCTCAAAGGGTTGACCGAAGTCAAACTTAGCCAAATAGGCCAACCTTAAGGAACCAAGTGTTCCTAAAGCACTCAAACCATTCCCGAATCCTGAACGACCCATCCCCGCAAGTCATAAATCATGAATAGCCGCTATGGAAGGATTCATTTAAGGGAACAGGATCCTAATGCGCAAAGTGACCGGTCGGGTCATTACACAAAAAGCCTCGGAATGTGGATTTTATAGCTCGGATAGCTTCTTTAGGTGATTTGGGATTTATAATTATGTTCGGAATATGAATTTGAGGTCTGGAGTAGAATTAGGCTTGAATTGGCGAAATTGAAAATTTGGTGATTTCCGGTCTGTAGTGGAAAATAGTCTATCGGGGACGGAATGGAATTTTGGAAGTTGGAACAGGTTCGTAGGGTAATTTTGGGTGTGTGTTCAAATATTCATGTCAATCGGACGTGTTTTGGATGGTTTCGACATCTTTGGCAAAATTTGGAAGTTTCAAAGTTCATAGGCTTGAATCCGAGGTGAATTTAGTATTTTTGCGTTGTTTTCGGTGTTTCGAAGGCTCGACTAAGTTTGAATGAGGTTGTGGGAGGTGTTGGCATGTTTGGTTGAGGTCCCGAGGGCCTCGTGTGAGTTTCCGGTGCTTAACGAATCAATTTTTTGTCTTGGAACTTGGCAGATTTTCTGGCGTTGTTGCAGAGAATTCTTAGGCAATGCGTTCGCGGTGGGGGCCTCGCGTTCGCTGAGAGAAAATGGGGGATCTGGGTATTCTGTGCTATGCGTTCGCGAAGGAGTGGATGCGCACGCGGTGCTTTGGGTAAATTGTTCTTTGCATTTTTGCATTGTGGTGCCCGCGTTCGCGAAAGAAAGAGTACAGCTGGAGGACCCCAAATATTTTGGTCTACGCGTTCGGGTGAGGGGGACGCGTTTGCGTAGTTCGAGTTGGTTAAGCATCACGTTCACGGTGGGGGAAGCCGCGTTCGCGAAGGGTAAAAGAGGGGGGCCTGTTAGTTTGTTCTATGCGAACGTGTGCATAAGGCCGCGTTCGCGAAGGGTATTATCTGGGCAGATTCTTTTTAAGTTCAAAAACGAGGGCTTAGTGTATATTTTTAAAAAACCCATTAAAGTGCTCGGGAGAAGGTGGAATTTTAAGGGATTTTCAGTGGAGTTCTTGAGGTAAGTGTTCGTCAATCATATTTGGGTTAATTCCATGATTTAGTCTTGATTTTTATCATTTAATTTGAGGAGCTAGTGTGGAAATTGGGGAAAAATGGGAGGAAAGTTTGATAAATTCTTTTGATGATTTGAGTGGGCAATTGAGGTAGGATTTTGGTAAACTTGATATGGGTAGACTCGTGAGGGAATAAGGATTCTAGTTTTGTGTTTTTTATCGAATTTCGAGACATGAGCCCAGGGATCGGGTTTAGCCAGTTTTGGAATTTTTGGATAATTTTGATAATTTTCGAATGGGCTTCGTTCATTAGCAGATAATAATGATATGAATCTGATTTTTGGTAGATTTGGAGCACTTGGAGTCCGAGTCTAGAGGCAAAGGCACCGTAGGCTAGGATTTTAGCCGGTTTTGAGGTAAGTAATATTTCCAAACTTGGTTATGAGGTTTCAAAACCCCGAACTATATAATATATGACTATAATTGAGGTGACGCACATGCCAAGTGATGGGCGTGCGGGCGTGCACCTAGTGATTTGTGGCCTGGCTCATCCCATGGCACCTTCTAGTAGCTATTACGGATTGATACCCGCACTTCTATTATGTGGTAAATGTGAACATGTTAGGAATCATGTTAAGTATAAATGCTAAGGCTTCACGCCGAAAATGCTGAGACCCGAGTGGTCGTATATTACTGTCTCATTTTGTGATATTTTGATTTCATATACTCAGTCCTGTTATAGCATATCATTTCATGTCTCAGTCTCAGTAATTGTTAATTATATGCACATTTATCATTGTGTTGGGCTGATTTATACATCCGTGAGCCATATGATTGAGACGGGAGAGTAATGTCTAAGTGAGGTTGAGAGTCTGTTGTTGAGACAATTATGAGATCGTACTGCACACCGCAAGGATACTTTAATCATGCCTTCGTTGGCTTGATATAGCGCTTGGTCCAATAGGGCCCCTTCCGGAGTCTTTACACCCCTAGTGAGCGCATTGATATTGAGGAATAGATCTTCCCTAGATATGGACTATGTCTGAAGTTGATGATATGTGAGGGATGGATCGTCCCTGAACATGGATCGTGTCTGAGTGTTGTATTTTCGGAGATTGATCTTCTCCGTGGGGCTGGACTGGACCTTTCCTTAGTACCGAGTGACCACGGTCACCGATGCTTATGTACATTCCGGGATGGACCTTCCCTGGGCATAAGAGCCATATACGGTATTGATTGGACAACTATGTGAGGGTTGTGAGAAATATGTGCATTTCCACAATGGTTTCATACATTTATATGATGGCATGTAGAGAATACTGGCATACTTGGCATATTTGTTCATTTTGACATTATTATGTTATAGTAGCTCGTGACTGAGTAACACTATATCCGGGGTTGGATTTTGATTTGTGACTTAAATGTTGTTAAACTTTCAAATGGTTTATTATCAATATTCTGCTTCTAAATTTATAAATTTTCTGAAAAATTAACTTGGATTTAATGAAATGTGTGGTTTGCATGATTCCACGACAGGCGCCATCACGACTAAGGATTTGGTGTCGTGACAAATTAAGTTGCAACATATGCATGATCAACTGTCAGAGTGGTTTAAATAATGATTTTGAACAACTATAAGTGTCTCGATGAAACTTAGTTGAATACAGGGATCGGGATGACAAACGCGAACAAGTACAAGTATTTACTAGGCTATTTAGCCTATTACTAAAATTATATAGGATCTGCATTGTGCGATTTTATTCATGCCTTTGAGTTCTAAGTTTGCTGGAGTTTGAAGTAGCGCTACTCCAACAAGACAAATTCATTATATCATGAGAGGAAATAATCTTTTACTTCGGATACTACGAGGGAGTAAATTCTTAAAGAATTTTCTAGGCTTGAAATAAGTAATTCAAGTTTCTCTTTATTCGTTCAATGACTAACACACTACTTATAGAAAAGTTAGAACCTTCTTTGTCTCTGTATGTGTACACTTAATAAAGCAGAAAATAATTAGTGTGAATCACAGTGATTCACGTATTACACCGCTTGTTGTTCTTGTAGGAACATGCACATCTTTTTATTACGCTGTTGATTATTGCCTATCAAGTATGTTATTATTTTTGCTAAGAACATGCATTATATTAATAGAAAGCGAGAAGTAAATATACATAGTGTTACATAAACTACATAAGGGTAACTGAAAGAAAAGTTGCAGAAGTAGCTGCTGGGAAATAATGGTTTGGGGGGGATAGGGGGGTGGGGAGGGGGGTCATCCAAAATCATAAGATGGTGTAGTATGGTTGCCATTTCTTTTCCAAAACGTTCCACAGTGTCTTCCACTCCATTCCCCTCCCTAAATATGTGTTGGAAAGTCCGTGATTCGAACTCACGGAGCATCAACTAGCATGCAGAAAAAACGTGTGAGTATTTTTTATTACCCTTGGGCAGCAAATGCGAGTACCCGTGAGTGAGTTTCCATGTTGAGAAGAAGCAAATGGTGAGTAGTAACAATTTGTAATCCATTAAGTAGAACAAGTAATTCCGCTTGGAGGAAATTGGTGAGGTAGAGTCAGTGGTGGGCGTTCGGGCAGTTCGGATTGAATATAAAATTGCGGTTTGGATTTTTAGTTTTCGGATTGAAGAAATTACAATCCAAATCCAATTCAAATATTTTCGGGTTAGATCGGATTATTTAATTTTTGTTTCGGATTAATCGAATTGGATTTTTCGAATTTTTGATAATGACTTTTAAGCCTTAAATTTGAGCTTTATAGAAACAATGGACATAAAAAATAATTATTTAAATGAAGTAGAAAGATGGTAATCAAAAGACGCTTTAGTTTTTTATATCTTCTCGACACTATATAATGCCTCTTCAAGAGTAAAGGTCTCAAACATGCAATACATCACATTGATTGAATTATACTATTATAAATTAAAAAGATTAACCGGGAAAGGTGACCTCAAAATTCAATCTTGATTCTACTTCGGCCTTGACTCTTTAATTTTACAAACACACATATGGTGTGGATGTGTTGGAGAGACGTGAGAGAAAGAAAAACCCTATATTATATTTGATTTAGTAGAGAATCCCGTATTGGACTTAGTAATTGATATTGAATATACGGGCGAATGTTGAATGTGCATGATACTATTGGAGATTTAGACGTATTAGTATTAGGTATCTATATGGGTAATGCTATAATGGGCTAATGTCTAACTGGTAAGGCTAAACATAAGGTTAAAAAAATCGGATTTTTGGATTACCGAATTTTGAAGTCCCAAATTCAAAATTCAATCCAAAATCCAAAACTTTTAAAAATAAAATCTGAATTCCAATTCATAGTCCAAATTTTCAAATAAAAAATCTAAAAAGTTCGAATTTTGAGTTTTCCCAAATTATACCCACCCATAGGTAGAGTGATTTTGAGTGCGTTGACCATTAGAATCTCGAATAACACCTCTTGCGCCATCATTTCGTGTAGAGTGGTCAAATGCTCCATTAATTTTGAATTTGTACGAGCCAGGTGGAGGAGGCTGCCAAGATATTGGGATGGTTTGGTGGGGACGGCAGTTTGTTGGAGTAGTTGTTGTTAGACCAAAAGCCACAATTCTTGAATAAATTATAAAATGGCTACCTTTAAAATGATTTTTAACCGAAATACAAGGCCCAAATTCACACCTGACCCAGTCCAAACACCCATCTCCTTCTCCACTTTGGCAATTCATGCCACTCTCCCTAATCTAATCAAAACCTGCCACATCACTCGCCTCTCTTACTCACAAAGAAAGCACAATTAATCTAGACCGTTGATCTGTTAGATCAACGACCCACGTTTTATCCCCAATTTGTTTATGAAATTATTGTATCTCACCAGACTCAATCTCAGCCGTCCAAATCCATCAATCCAACACCCGTAAAAATTTACATCATTTATTCTTTAATGCCTAAATTATCATGTCCGTTGATCATTAGATCCAACAACCCTTATCCTATCTCTCACTCTTTAACTCAAAGACGACCAAACTTCCTCCCCAAACCCTAATCATTTCACTCAAATACCTAGACGCCTCTCTTTCTCTTTATCCTCTCTTTTCTCTCGACCTCACGAACTCAATCAATCACAAACCTTGCACAAATTAGTGCAAGGTCACAAATTGATTAGAGACTTCATCTCCTTTGCCTTCTGAATCTGCGAATCTCGCCGATTTCATTCCTATTTCATGACACAAATTCGAAATTCCCATAGCTTAACCCTAGACTGAAAGTTGAAAGATCAAATCGCTTGAGCTATGTTATGATCTTTCAAATCGGATCCTAAAATCACCTCTTGCCTCCTGAAGTCCATGAATCCTACTGCAAATTCCTTTTTCAATCCCAAAATTCAAACCTCTGAATCTCAAAACCCTAGACCTAAAGATGCAATTTCACGTATTTTTATGTTCCTTCGTGCTTTATCAAATCGGAATATTCATGAAACCTTCTTTAGAAAATCATCACGGAATCCTATACATAGAGGTCAAACGTACTGACCTCTGGGTTGTAGGGTTTGTCCGTTGGTTCGAAGTTTCAACAACCAGTTACCCTCCACTCAGGTAAACTCAATACTGAATTCACCCTCTAAGGCATTGAATTCCACTATAAATGCTTTCAATACTATAAACTAACAAGAGATAACCTATGAACTAATACATAACACTGAAGCGATACACACACAAAAAAAAACAGTGAGAAGTTTAGCCTTAGGTTTCTCACTATTTTAATTTTCCTTTTTGATGAGTATTATCGTTAGTCCAAACTCGAGTGTTCTGGGATCTTAAGAAGCTGAAAAGAGCTCTCGTTCAATATGTTGCCCTAAAAAAGGTCAGCAACTCTCTCATTTTTCTCTTTTGCTTGTTTCTTTGAATGATACAAGCATGGTAAGTTAGGTTTTGCATATTACTGTCGTTCCATGGTGTTTAATATGGTAATATATTTGTTGTTTTAGTTTAATGACTAATTGTGATTAGTTGTCTTTCTATGAGTCTTTAATTGACAGTTGATTAAACTACATGCTTGATTCTTGCTGATCTTATTCCTTGAGTTCCAACAGCCTACATGCTTAAGTTGTTATATGTTCACATGAACCTTATAAGCTTTATTGGCATACAATAACCTTTATCCTTTCCTGTTCATCTTACTATCTTGTGAGTTTCTAAAGTTGAATCTATATTCTGATAATTATGATTGAATTAATCTTAAGGTGTTTCAGTTTATATCTCCTACCCTTTAATCTTAACCAGGAACTCTATGTGTTTATATGTTATTTCATTGCTTATGTCTGTTAGACTGTTTCTAGGTTGCTACTATGATATTTCATTTTATTTAGTTGCTTGTTGCTTTTGTTAACATAATCTTGTTTGAACTAAAACTCTCTTTTGTTCTATTTGTAATCCTATTATACACACTTGTTAAGGCTATGCCATCTTTTCTCATAATGTGATTAGGATTTTGTTGTTTTATCTTTGTTATAAAGAAAGGGTAATTGGATAAACTGAGCTTTACTGCTTTTTGGATTAGTCAACCCCCTCAGTATGATGATTATTTAGTATTATATCTCCTACCTCTTATCTTTTGAATAATCATGCATCTTTGAAAAATCTAGATGCATCTTTATCTTTTAAAGAACCTAGTCACTCTGCCCTAGTTAAGTGTTAACTTGTAAAAAGGGGAAGCATGAACATCTTTGTATTCATGTACTGACTTAGAATTAAGTTTTGAGTTAAACCTTCCTTGATATAGTGTATTTCCCTTATCTGTAACCTTTTGCTTAATTCAACTCTAAAAAATGTATAAGGTTTTCCCCTATTTACATAAGAATCATCACTGCATTTGAAATATTTAAGAATCTGACTGGAGACCTACAATACAAGGGTCGACTAGATCCCAGGCGCACCCCCTATTATGAAGGGTGTATATTCAAAGAAGTTCGTGCAAAGACCATTTTTATCAAGTGCGGCTCCGAAGCCCATCCATAAGAAATTCAGAGTGCCCGACCTCGCGAAGTATAATGGGACCTCGGACCCTAACGAGCACATCACTGCCTACACTTGTGCCATGAAGGGAAACGACTTGAAGGAGGACGAGATTGAATCTTTCCTATTGAAAATATTCAGAGAAACATTGTTGAAAGAGGCCATGATGTGGTACAACAACCTAACCCCGAATTTGATAGATTCATTTGCCAAGCTGGCAAATTCTTTTACAAAGGCACATGTCGGTGCCATCAAGGTCTCTACAAGAAAATCCGACATCTTCAAAACTAAACAAAGGGAAAACGAGATGCTAAAAGAATATGTATCTCGTTTTCAAATGGAGCGAATGGAGTTACCACCGGTCTCCGATGATTGGTCAGTGCAGGCCTTCACCCAAGGCTTGAATGAACGAAATTCAATAGCTTCAAAGCAACTGAAGCAGAACTTGGTAGAATATCCCGCCGTCACTTGGGCGGATATCCATAACCGATACCAGTCAACGATTAAGGTCGAAGACGACCAACTAGGAGCTCCCTCGGGCTCGGTATATCCTAGAAGGCTCTTGGAAAAAGAAACGAAGGCCAAAGAAAGAAAGGTATCAACCATACGCTGAAGATCGGAGAAATTCCCCAAGGCGCAGCATACCTCGGAATGACTGAAGGGTAGACCGGGGTCATGATCCTAGGGGACTCGTGAGTAGATTCGGCTTCGACAGATACATAGGACTGGTGGAGGCACCCCGACTATCAGAGTACAACTTTAATGTCGACGTTTCAGAGATCGTATCGGCCGTAGGTAAAATAAAGGAAACCAGGTGGCCAAAACCCATACTATCAGATCCATCACAAAGAAACCATAACTTAGTCTGCGATTTTCACGGCACGCACGGTCATAGGACTGAAGATTACACGCAGCTCTGAGAGGAAGTAGCCTGATTATTTAACAAAGGGAACCTCCGAGAGTTCCTTAGTGACCGGGCTAAAAACCAATTTCGGGAGAGAGAGGCGAATAGGAAAAACGAAACAAAAGAGCCACAACATGCCATCCACATGATCATGAGGGGAATCGACATCCCGTTGTTGATACCCATTTTTTCCTCTAATTATTTTCAAACTTGCATATAAGCTTTCAAAATTACTCCTTGTAATGATGAGTATTTTTTCATATTTTTATTTAAATTATTTCCCCGTTTATTTAATATTTCATATTTAAATAATTCCTAAATTATGTCATAACTAACTTTAAAATATTTTTTTAGCCTAGTATGTTATTTATAATCATTTTTATCCATTAAAATCCAATTATTTCACGAATTAGCCAGTTGGGTCTTATTTAATTCCAATTACAATAATTTTGCAATTATGGCCCAATTGGATATTTTATATTATTTTAATTTGAAATTTATGTATTTTTACACTTAATATTAGTTAATTACTGTGATCTTACTTATTTAAACTTAATTTCATTTTTTTAATATAATTATTAGTTATTTTAATTAATTAATTATCTTATTTTAAGGAGTATTTAAAATCTAGCCACTCTTAACCTATTTCAATTTTAATCCAATACCCAACCCTTAACCCAATTAACTCAAGACCCAAACAAAATCCGCCCCAGCCCAATCCTAATCCTTACCCGGCCCAACCCCTAATTAAATCTGAGTCGTT
>MDKH01139574.1:0-65100 GCA_005239495.1 Nicotiana undulata | reverse complement strand
ATATGTTGTGAAATGTACTTTGAAACTAAAATCGGCTAACTCACATGAAATAATGTATATTATAAATGCGGGGCAATACGTTGGGCAGGAGAGGCAATCCAGGTCCGCTTGACTGGGTTCACCCGGCTAGGCGCCGGTCTCGTCCCTCGATTTTGGGGCGTGACAACCCAGCTGCGATCGCATTTAATGGCAGCTGGGCAGTGTGTTCTTAAACGGGACTTAGTCCTATTTTAGCCATTCTTTCTTCACTTGTGGCAATTTTGGGAGCTTCCAAAGAGAAGATTTCACCTAGAAACTGAGAGGTAAGTAATGCCCACTATAAATTAAGTTGAATATTTGAATTTTAGGGTAGATTAACACACTAATTAGTGGTAATTCATGGGTTAGAGTAAAAACCTAGGGTTGATGAATTTTAGGGAATTTCACCACTTTTCTACCGTGAAATCATACAAAAACTATATAATAATGATCCTTAGGTTATGGGTGAGTGATTTCTTCGAAAATTTCCGGAATCCGAGCATGTGGGCACGGGGGTGTATTTTGGGATTTCTTCAAGAATGATGAATTAGCTAAACTAGTAATAGAATTTCATACTTTTGAGTGTATATTAATGTATTTAAATAATATTTGGCTAGTTTCGAGTACTTGGGTGACAAGTTTGGAATTTCGGGCACGTTCTTGACCCTGGAAGTAGGTTCTGCGCGAGGTGAGTCTCCTTTCCAACCTTGTAAGAGGGAATTGTCCCCATAGGTAAATTGTGAATGACTAAATGTCCTTATTTGCGGGGCACGCACAAAGTGAAGAGAGTCCGTGCATAGATACTATTGTGCTATATCGGGTAGTCTTTAGGACTCACAAGCATGCCTTTATGTGCCTTACATGTATCCTTGCATGTGTTCCTAGTTGCTTATTATCTTTGATATTGATATGAGGATTTTAGGAAGTTATGTGTAAGTTTAAAGGTTTAAATCTCTGATTTCAAGTATAATCCATGATAAATTCCTTAAGTTCATGATGACTCTGTGTATGTCTACGAGCACCCGAGTCGCACGTATGATACGCGAGCCGGGTAGCCCTATATTTATGTCAACCGCGTTGCATGATCGATTCGCGAGCGGAGTAATAGATGCATCTATGGTTCAAGACGTTCGACCCTCGGCAGTGCATATTTAAATTTTGCGTCGCTTCGGCCGTACGCCTCGGCATATTATATGCTATGTGTTTGATTGAGAGTCTTATTATTATTCTTACCAATTTAATTGTTCTGTGAGGAAGGAAACTTGTGATTTTTATTAAATATAGTTACTTGGCACTTGCAGGTAGATCGTCATCTTTATATATTGATGCTCCATGTCTACTTGCTTTCCATAAATGTTAATCCTATCTAGATTTATTAAATCATATTATCGATATCGACCCTAGTGAGTAACACGTCTACCTCTCGTCACTACTTCTTCGAGTTTAGACGGGATACTCACTGGGTACATATTTGTTTATATGTACTCATGCTACGCTTCTATACTTAATTGTACAGGTTCTGAGGCTGTTGCACCTGGTCACTATTCTGGTGTCCGTCACTGAGAGTACTATCTGGACCCGACTACAAGGTGAGATGCTCCTCTTGGCATTCCTCAGCAGCACTATGGAGTGTTCTACTATTTTTGGGATACTCCTGTCTATTCTTTTCAGATAGTAGTACTTCTATTTTTGTCTAGCTTTGTATATTCCACTAGTTGCCTGTGGACTTGTGACACTAGGTCTTGGCACACGTAGTTCACTTGCTACTTTGTTTATGCTGGCAAACGATTTTTGAGTTACTTTAAATCAATTTGCCTCACTTCCTCACTTTCATTAAAGGACTTCTTATATTAAAACTGGACAAGTATTTGAACATCTCATTAATTTAAGTAATTTCGTTAGCAAACTAGTGTTAGCTTGCCTGACCCCGGTGTTGGGCTCCATCACGACCTGAATTGGAATTTGGGTCGTGACAACATTGTATCAGAGCTCTAGGTTCACGTAGGTCTCACAAGTCACTAGAAAACCTAATAGAGTCTTGTGGATCGATACAGAGACGTCTGTATTTATCTTCGGGATGCTATAGGGTGTTAGGAAACCTCTATATATTCATATTCTATCGTGCAGTCTATGGTCTTACTAAATCTCGTTCTTCTATTCTCTCACAAATGGTGAGGACTCGTGCAGCCGACATTTCAGACCCGGGAGATGCCGCTACCCCTGCTGTCCGATTCTCTGGCAGGGGCCGGGGTAGGGAACTGGCCCGAGGTAGGGGACGAGGGCGTCCTAGAGTTGCTCCATTTGCACCCCTTGAGGATCCCATTACTGAGGAGCAGGGTGAGGTGCCCCCAGCAGATCCAGATCTGATGGATTTCAAGACTGCACCAGGCTTCCAGGAGGTCATGGGCCGTATGATGCGGTTCATGGACACTGTGACCCAGGCTGGTTTATTTCCAGCGGATCCTGCCACATCTCAGGCGGGAGAGGGAGTTCGGACCCTTACCACCCAGGCCGCAGGTCGTGCAGCGGCAGTATATCAGACTCCGGGTACTCTGCCCGTGGGTGGAGCACAGCCAGCAGCAGCAGCACCAGAACTTAGACCAGCTGCGGACGACGATCCGTAGAAGCTACTTGACAGATGGACTCGATTGCACCCTCCGGTCTTCAGAGGTGAGAGGGGAGAGTACGCCCAGGACTACATTGATTGGTGCAGGGACAGACTGCATAACATGAGGATTTTGGAGTCCCATGGGGTTGATTTCAATACTTTTCAGTTAGAGGGCAGGGCCCACAGATGGTGGCAGTCATTTATCCTTGGTAGGCCAGTAGGTTCCCTTCCTCTCACATGGGAGCAGTTCACTCAGCTGTTCCTGGACAGGTATATTCCACCCTCCGAGAGGGAAGAGCTGTGGTATCAGTTTGAGCAGCTAGAGCAGGGGCAGAAGTCAGTGACAGACTACGAGGCCAGGTTTTCAGAGTTGTCTCGTCATGCCCTTATTATTCTACCTACTAATGTGGAGAGAGTGCGGAGGTTTGTAGCTGGATTGCACTCAGGTATTAGGGCTAACATTTCCCGAGAGGTAGAGATGGGTACTCCTTATTAGCTTGTGGTCGAGATAAATCGACGGGTCGAAGGTTACCGATCGAGGGGAAGAGAGCAGGGTCAGCAGGATAAGAGGGCTAGATTTTATGGAGATTTCAGAGGTGCCCCATCCAGGGGTAGAGGTCAGTTTGGTAGAAGCCAGCCAGCAGTCCTCCATATTTAGCTCCACCACCACCTCCCCGTGGTACTCCAGTGAGACCATATTTCAGCGCCATGCCGGAGAGTTCTTATCGCCCACCAGCCATTCAGGGTTCCTCCGGTAGGTATTCAGGTCATCAAGGTTCTCCTAGTCCCTACTTCAGTGCTATGCCAGAGGTTTCTCACCGTCCCCCAGCTATTCTGGGTTCTTCTTCTTCAGGGAAGAAGGCCTTGCCTCTAGTGATATGCTATGAGTGTGGGGATTCAGGCCATATGAGGAGACTTGTCCTAGACTTCAGGGCAAGGCTATTCAGCAGAGTTATCAGCCTACATACTCAGCACCGACATCCCGTCCACCTAGAGGTGGAGGACAGGCTGGTAGAGGTCGTCCCAGAGGTGGAGGCCAGACAGGGGGAGCTCAGCTAGCTCCTATTCAGTCCAGCGGTGGTCAGTCTTCAGGTACTCTAGCCAGATTTTATGCTATCCCGTCCCGAGCAAATGTAGTGGCCTCAGATGGCGTGATCACATGTATTATTTCAGTATGTGGTAGAGAGGCATTAGTATTATTTGACCCAGGATCAACTTATTCATATGTGTCAGCCTTGTTTGCTTGCTTTCTGGATGTTTTGCGTGAGTCCTTGGGTTCTCCTATATATGTATCCACTCCCGTGGGTGATTCTGTAGTAGTAGACTGGATCTATCAGTCTTGTGTGATTACCTTCTGTGGGTTCGAGACTAGAGCGCGCCTTCTGTTGCTCGACATGGTTGATTTTGAGATTATCTTGGGGATGGATTGGCTATCTCCCTATCATGCCATCTTGGATTTCCATGCCAAGACGGTTACTTTGGCCATGCCCGAGTTTCCTAGGTTGGAGGTGAGAGGTTCCTTAGATAGTGCAGCCAGTAGAGTTATTTCCTTCCTGAAGGCTCGACATATGGTCGAGAAAGGTTGATTGGCATATATTGCTTATGTGCGAGACACAACCGCCGAGTCCTCGACTATTGATTTTGTGCCAGTTGTTTGAGAGTTTGTTGATGTATTCCCTTCTGACCTTCCAGGCATGCCTCCGGATCGAGATATTGATTTAGCTCCAGATACTTAGCCTATTTCCATTCCCCCGTATCGTATGGCTCCTAAGGAGTTGAAGGCGTTGAAGGAGAAGCTTGAGGAGTTGTTGGCTAAGGGGTTTATCAGGCCGAGTGTATCACCGTGGGGTGCTCCAGTTCTATTTGTGAAGCAGAAGGATGGGTCTATGCGGATGTATGTTGATTACCGCCAATTGAACAAAGTTACTATCAAGAACAAGTATCCACTGCCGCGCATTGATGATTTGTTTGACCAGTTACAGGGTGCCAGGGTATTTTCTAAGATTGACTTGATATCAGGCTATCACCAGCTGAAGATTCGAGCCTCGGATGTTCTGAAGACTGCTATTCGTACGAGATATGGCCACTATGAGTTCTTGGTGATGTCATTTGCCTTGACTAATGCCCCAACATCATTTATGGACTTGATGAACAGGGTGTTCAGGCCGTATATTGATTCCTTTGTCATCGTCTTCATTGATTACATTTTGATTTACTCACGTAGCCTGGGAGATCACGAGCAGCATTTGAGAGTTGTACTCCAGACTTTGCGGGAATAGAAGTTATATGCTAAGTTCTCCAAGTGTGAGTTTTGGTTGGATTCCGTGGCATTCTTGGGACATGTGGTATCTAGAGAGGGTATCAAGGTTGATCCTAAGAAGATTGAGGCAGTTTAGAGTTGGCCACGTCCTACTTCAGTTACAAAGATCAGGAGTTTCTTGGGTCTAGCAGGCTACTACCGGCGATTTGTGGAGGGCTTTTCATCCATTGGAGTCCCATTTACTAGATTGACTCAGAAGAATGCTCCATTTCGATGGTCCGACGAGTGTGAGGCGAGCTTTGAGAAGCTCAAGACGACATTGACTTCGGCACCAGTTCTGGTATGCCTTCCGGTTCGAGGATATATACGGTGTATTGAGATGCTTCACGTGTTGGCTTGGGGTGCGTATTGATGCAGGAAGGGAGAGTTATTGCTTATGTTTCGCGCCAACTGAAGGCTCATGAGAAGAATTACCCTGTACACGATTTGGAGTTGGCGGCGATTGTTCATGCTCTTGAGATTTGGAGGCATTACTTATATGGGGTGTCTTGTGAGGTTTATACCAACCACCGCAGCTTGCAGCACTTGTTCAAGTAGAGGGATCTTAATTTAAGGCAGCGTAGGTGGCTTGCGTTGCTGAAGGATTATGAAATCACCATTCTTTATCATCCGGGCAAGGCGAATGTGGTAGCATATGCTTTGCGTACGAAGGCGGGGAGTATGGGTAGCTTGGCTTATATTGCAGCTGAGGAGAGACCTCTAGCCTTGGATATTCAGTCCTTGGCTAATCTCTTGGTGAGATTAGATCTTTCAGAGTCTCTACGTGTTCTTGCGCATGTGGTTGCTCAGTCTTCATTATTGGGGGAGATTAAGGCTCGACAGTGTGATGGTCCACACTTGGCAGAGCTACGAGAGACAGTGGTTTAGGGTGGTGCAAGGAGGTTACTATTGGCGAGGATGGTGTTTTGAGACTTCAGGACCGTTTGTTTTTTCCTAATGTTGATGGATTGAGGCAGAGGATCTTAGAGGAGGCACACAGTTCGCGGTACTCTGTCCACCCAGATGCTACGAAGATGTATCCTTATTTGAGGCAGCATAACTGGTGGAGGCAGATGAAGAAAGACATCGTGGAGTATGTGGCTAGGTGTCTTAATCTCCAGCAGGTTAAGTATGAGCATCAGAGGCCAGGAGGCCTACTTCAACAGATGCCCATTCCTGAGTGGAAGTGGGAGCGCATTACTATGGACTTCGTGGTTGGGTTGCCTCTGACTTTGCGGAAGGTTGATGCTGTTTGGGTCATTGTGGATAGATTGACCAAATCGGCGCATTTCATCCCTGTGGCTACTACTTATACTTCTGAGAGGTTAGGTCAGATCTACATTCAGGAGATAGTCCGGTTACACGGCGTACCGGTGTCCATTATATCATATCGAGGTCCTCAATTCACCTCGCACTTCTAGAGAGCATTACACAGAGAGATGGGAACTCAGATAGATCTCATCACAACTTTTCATCCACAAACTGGCGGTCAGTCGGAGCACATAATTCATATATTGAAGGACACGCTCAGAGCATGTGTGCTTGACTTTGGCGGCCAGTGGGACCAGTTCTTGCCTTTGGCCGAGTTTGCTTACAATAATAGTTATCTGTCCAGCATTGAGATGGCTCTATTTGAGGCTTTGTGTGGTCGGCGATGGCGTTCTCCCATCGGGTGGTTTGATCCTGGCGAGGTTAAGTTAAATGGTATAGACCTGGTGAGAGATGCTTTAGAGAAGGTGAAGTTAATTCAGGAGAGGCTCCGCACAGCACAGTCCAGACAGAATAGCTACGCGGATCAGAGGGCTCGTGATGTATCATTTATGGAGGGAGATAAGGTTCTGTTGAAGGTTTCTCCGATGAAGGGCATTATGAGATTCGGGAAGAAGGGAAGTTGAGCCCGAGGTTTATAGGCCCTTTTGAGGTATTGAGGCGAGTTGGGGAGGTTGCTTATGAGCTTGCTTTACCTCCCATCTTATCAGGTGTCCATCTGGTCTTCCATGAATCCATGCTCCAGAGATATCAGCCCGACTTCTCTCACGTGGTCGATTTCAACACTATTCAGTTGGATGAGAGATTGGGCTACGAGGTGGAGCCAGTTGCTATTGTTGATAGACAGGATCGCCAGTTGATATCCAACAGAGTTTTTGCCGTAAAGGTCCAGTGGACGGGCCAACCGGTCGAGGAGGACATGCGGAGAAGATATCCACACTTATTCAGCACTTCAGGTATGATTCTAGACCCGTTCGAGGATGAACATTTGTTTAAGAGGTGGAGAATGTAACGACCTGACCAGTCGTTTTGTGTATTCGGACACCGTTCCCCTAAATAAGACTTCACGTAGAGGCTTATAGTGATTTATGACTTACAGAGACGGGTGGTTCGGGATTTGGAAATGTTTAGAATAGTATAGGAACACTTGGTTCCTTAAGGTTGGCTTTTAAAGCCAAGTTTGACTTCGGTCAACATTTTGAGTAAAGGAACTCGGTAGCGAGTTTCGACGATTCCAGTAGCTTTGTATGATGATTTTGGACTTGTACGTATGTCCGGAATGGGTTTTGGATGACCCGAGAGCGTTTCGACGCCAAATAGCGAAAGTAGAGTTTCCTTAAGTTCATAATTTGGGTTGGAATGTGTTTTTGTGTTATCAAGGTCCGAACGGAATTCTGAGACCAGGAATAGTTTCGTTATGTCATTCCTAACTTGCTCGCAAAATTTGGTGTCATTCCGAGGAGTATAGGTCGGTTCGGCGCATTGAAATTGAATTCTAGAACTTTAAGTTCAAAGTTTGATTCAATTTGGTTTTGGGGTTGGATTCTTAGTTCCGTTGTTGTTTTTCACGTTCCGTAAATTTGAGCGAGTCAGTATCATGAATACAGACTTGTCAATGCCTTTGGACGGGGTCCCGAGGGGCTCGGGTGAGTTTCGGACCCCTCGGAGTTAAATCCAAAACACCAAATTTTTCAGTCTGGTTTCCTTCTCTGCGATCGCAGGTGCCCTATTGCGATCGCATAGAAGGAATGGGCTGGGGGTGAGAAATGACATGTGCGATCGCACAGATCTTTCCGCGTTCGCACTATGTTGGGTTGTGGCCTGGCCCAGCCAATTTCTCTCTGCGATCGCAAACCCCTCCCTCGCGATCGCATAGGCCTGTCAGATAGCCTTCCGCGATCGCATGTTCCCCGTCCGCGGTCGCACAGTAGGCCCTTTAGGAGCCCGGGCCAGTTACTCTCCGCGATCGCGAGACCCTATCAGCGATTGCATAGTAGTCTTCAGGGACCCAGGTTCTTTACTCTTTGCGATCGCATTTATTGGGCAGCTGGGCAGTGTGTTCTTAAACGGGACTTAGTCCCATTTTAGCCATTCTTTCTTCACTTGTGGCGATTTTGGGAGCTTCCAAAGAGAAGCTTTCACCTAGCAACTGAGAGGTAAGTGATTCCCACTATAAATTAAGTTGGATATTTGAATTTTAGGGTAGATTAACACACTAATTAGTGGTAATTCATGGGTTAGAGTAAAAACCTAGGGTTGATGAATTCTAGGGAATTTCACCACTTTTCTACCGTGAAATCATACCAAAACTATATAATAATTAAACTTAGGTTATGGGTGAGTGATTTCTTCGAACATTTCCGGAATCCAAGCATGTGGGCCCGGGGGTATATTTTGGGATTTCTTCAATAATGCTTAATTAGCTAAACTAGTAATAGAATTTCATACTTTTGAGTGTATATTAATGTATTTAAATAATATTTGGCTAGTTTCGAGTCCTTGGGTGACAAGTTTGGAGTTTCGGGCACGTTCTTGACCCGGGAAGTAGGTTCTACGCGAAGTGAGTCTCCTTTCCAACCTTGTAAGAGGGAATTGTCTCCATAGGTAAATTGTGAATGACTAAATGTCCTTATTTGCGGGGGCTACGCACGCACAAAGTGACGAGAGTCCGTTCGTAGCTACTATTATACTTTGTCGGGTAGTCTTTAGGACTCACAAGCATGCCTTTATGTGCCTTACATGTATCCTTGCATGTGTTCCTAGTTGCTTATTGTCTTTGATATTGATATGAGGATTTTAGGAAGTAATGTGTAAGTTTACAGGTTTAAATCTCTGATTTCAAGTATAATCCATGATAAATTCCTGAAGTTCCTGATGACTCTGTGTATGTCTACGAGCACCAGTGTCGCGCATATGATATGCGAGCGGGGTAGCCCTATATTTATGTCAACCGCGTCGCATGATCGATTCGCTAGCGGAGTAATAGATGCATCTATGGTTCGAGCCGTTCGACCCTCGACAATGCACATTTAAATTTTGTGTCGCTTCGGCTGTACGCCTCGGCATATTATATGCTATGTGTTTGATTGAGAGTCTTATTATTATTCTTACCAATTTGATTGTTCTGTGAGGAAGGAAACTTGTGATTTTTATTAAATATTGTTACTTGGCACTTGCAGGTAGATCGTCATCTTTATATATTGATTCTCCTTGTCTACTTGCTTTCCTTAAATGTTAATCCTGTCTAGATTTATAAAATCATATTATCGATATCGACCCTAGTGAGTAACACGTCTACCTCTCGTCACTACTTCTTCGAGTTTAGACGGGATACTCACTAGGTACATATTTCTTTATATGTACTCATGCTACGCTTTTGTACTTAATTCTACAGGTTCTGAGGTTATTTCACTTGGTCACTATTCAGGTGTCCGTCATTGAGAGTACTATCTTGACCCGACTACACGGTGAGCTGCTCCTCTTGGCGTTCCTCAGCAGCACTGTGGAGTTTTCTACTATTTTTGGGATACTCCTGTCTATTCTTTTCAGATAGTAGTACTTCTATTTTTGTCTAGCTTTGTATATTCCACTAGTTGCATGTGTACTTGTGACACTAGGTCTTGGCACATGTAGTTGACTCGCTAGTATTTTGCTACTCTGTTTATGCTGGAAAACAATTTTTGAGTTACTTTAAATCAAATTGCCTCACTTCCTCACTTTCATTAAAGGACTTCTTAAATTAAAACTTGACAAGTATTTAAACATCTCATTAATTTAAGTAATTTCGTTAGCAAACTAGTGTTAGCTTGCCTGACTTCGGTGTTGGGCGCCATCATGACCTGAACTTGAATTTGGGTCGTGACTGTATGTGTTGTCGCGCCCTCTTTTTCTATCGCACAGGTTAGGTACGGATAGATCGGGTTGATGACATTTTTGGACAACTCCTTAAAGGAAAAGTTTAAGGAAGAGTCGCCACCTAACGATTTTTATGGTGTGTTAGGGAACCTAGAGTTGATAACTCATAAACTAGTTTGCATTACTAGAGATTGGGTAAGGGCTTGAAATTATACTAAGGGGAAGGTGTTAGGCACCCCTCAAGATCCATATATGTGGATCCCAGCCAAGAAATTTTGTGAATTTGGACAATGAACAAATAGCAAGCAAGGTTCATATAAGAGGGGATTTCAAACAGGTGTGAAAATCTTTAAAGGTTTTAGGAAAAACATTAGAATGGCACGCCTCGAAAAGGGGCTACACGTGGTATTAGCGCACCGGTCATCATATCTGTATTCTACCCTTCCCACCCCGTAAAGGTTATTTAAAACGCCTGTATTGGTCACGAATGCTTATCGTGTGCTATTACTTGTCCCATCCTATAAGTCCTGGAGGGTATTTAGGACTACTATTCCTACACGGTGAATACTAGGCTGAACCCTTAGGTTTCAAGGACAAAATGCTAAGCGACATACATAACAAGTAGGACTACATGTAAGGGAACACGTAGGGAAAATAAAGGCTCACAGATCCCTCCACAAGTAAGCATGAAAGTAGCACGTCTCCAGCACAACTAAAGTCTTAAAGACAGGATTTAAAACAGGAGTTTTTGAGTTGAAAATCAGTAGGTTTCAGCAGTTTTGGTAAGTAACTGATTCCTTGGAAACTTAGTAATAAAGCAGGAAATCCAATAAAAACAGAGTAGCTTAAAGAAGAGTGATTTAATTTAAAAGGTCCAGTAATTCAAAAATAGCGGGATTTAAAAGTGCACAGCATTTTAGATGAATTTTCCAGTAAAAGAAGATGAAGAACTTCAGAAAATTAGTAATGAAAGAGTGATTCACCAAAGGGCCAGTAACTTTTAAAAGATCCAGTGGTTCAGAGGGGAGTAGAAATCAGTAGTTTAGTAAAACTTTAATAAAAGGAGAATGAGTAAACTATTTCAGAAAATAGTGCAAGGGTTCAAGCCGAATGATTTTTGGAAAAAGAGTGAACTGACTCTGAAATCCAGTAACACACAGAGCAACAATCCAATAACTTATTTAAAGAGGAAATGAATGCATGATTTCCAGCATTAGTATTTGAAAAGCAGTGGGGTAGGAATTTTCTTAGAAAATAGGGTGAATTTTTGAAAGAGATAAAATAGGAATGGAAAGCATCAGAGTTTAAGAATTTCAAAACAAGGGACTGACTGGTCCTAATACCAGCTAAGTGAAACACAATTAGGTTTTAGTTTTAATAATGTATTAGGCCTAAGGTTTGCCTAGGCGTTCGTATACATTGCCTATTTGTTTAATGCGAGCATGCAGACTTCAGTTCCAATTTTAAGAGAGGTGATGCTATCTTTGCAGATTGTTTCAACCAATTGACCACATTTTAGCGAGATTATCAGATCAGATACAAGCTAACTAGGTGTTCAACAAAATATAACTTGAAACAAACATGATGAAGGTAAGGTCTAATGCACACAAGAATACCTAAGGACATGGTTTCTAAATGTAATGTTTATGAAATGTAGTAGCCATACATTATATCATTTGTTGTAGTTATTAACTGTGAATAAGGCTTATAAAATGACAGGAGCATAATAGACATGCTGAAATAAAGAACCTACACAGGATTTCTATTGCATGATATGCATGTCGTAAGCAGGGTACTATTGCACACATAGGGAAATCAATCCTATAGTCATGATTTCTACCCGTTACTATACTAAACATGCATAACCCCCTCCCATATCTACTATCCAGCCTCAATATTCGTTTACAAACTATTACAGACCATTGTTGCATAAATTACACAAAGGAATAAGAAAATTAAGAAGTTACACTATAGAGAGCCTAACAGTAGGCCCGAGTACCAGATCCAACATGCCATATGCCAAGACCTCTTGTAACCCAAGTGTGTTAGAGTTCCTAAGGATCTCAAGGGATCCCAAGCAGTGCTCACACCCAAGTTCCCTAGCCAGGAATGAGTAGGTGCAGTGTGGAATGCCAGCCTTGTGTGTCAGAGTTGAATGGGTACTCAGGGGTCCCCAAGGTAGTGCTCACATGAAGGGGGATGAACCTTAAATCTAAGAGTAGTGAGATGTGCTTGTAATTTAAAAGAGTTGAGTTTGAAAGTAGTTTAAAGCATCAGTTCTGAAATACAACTTCAGAGGATAATGTAATAGTTTATGAAAACCAGTTTACAAAAGGAAAGAAGCAGGCCCACCATTAGATATACAGATTCCAGAAGAAAATACAAACAGGGAAAGGGAGTTAGGAACAAATAATTCTTATGACAGCAATAGAATAGAGTTACAGGTTTTCAAATAATTATAACATAGTTATCACAAAGTATCACATATTGTGGATTAGGATTAGTATCATGTAAGACTTAGACATCAGGGGTGCATGCTTATAGTATTGAAAGTCAAACAAATGATGCAAACACATAAGGAAATATTGGTCATGCTGATACAAGAAACAATAATCATAAGACAGGAACAAGTATAGGAGTCAAGAAGAGTCATAGTGAATCACATAAGGGGAGCAAGAAGCATACTAGACTAAGTTGAAAAGGAAAATGACAGAGACATGCTAGTTGCATGGTTGACAATAGAATCATAAATAGAAGCACAAAAGGAATAACACGTATATTAGAAGGAACTGAAACATATTGTGTTGGGGTACTGTAAACTTAAATTAGGGACATACCAGTCAAGGGATATAGCACAGCAAAATGTAAGGAGATGGTGCAGCAAATAGTCGTATGCAGAACAACAGCAAGGTAGTAGTGCACAGAAACAAGAGAGAGCATTAAGGATTACTTAGTCTTAGCTTTTAGCCGACTGAGTAGTCAATAACCAATGTAAAGAGCAAGAATGGATGTGTGTAGAAACAAAGAGGATTCAGAACAATGTCAATGTTCTGAGTTTGAATATGCTTTAGTGACATGCAATGTAAAATGTGTGTTTTGATATCAATGTTCTCAATATCTCAGTGTCCTATGCAAAGAGACAAGGCAGGGTATATATAGTTTCGAAAACGAGTAGTAACATGAGGTAAGGAATAATAGTTTAACGTAATTATAGAATTAATATTCAATCATAATCAAATAAAGGCCTGGACTCCCTTTAATTAGGGAGTCACAATTCAAACGGCACAATTAGGACTAAATAAGGGAAAAGCATCAAGTTGTAAACTGACCATTTACCATAACAGGAGCAGTAAAGCATATAGCAAGTAGTTAAGTCTAGGTGCATAGCACAATAACTAGGGAGGGTATATGTCAAACAAATCAGTAGCATATTCGTGTCCATAAATAGGGCATAGTACAATCTAGTTATAGAAATTAGTCACAGGAATCAAGAATGGAATTATAAATCAAACGGCTTAACGATAGTATCACACAAACAAGGAAACAATTCAAAAACTAGTACGGAATTACAAGGAAAATACACAAAGTCATTATTTAGGGAAGACATCACAGGTCTAAGGAGTTTACCCAAAAATCAGTATAAATCACTATGTGAACAATCAATAGAGCAAATAGTCAGAATTACTAGACGTTTAAACAACAAGTATTAAACAAAATCAGAGAAATCCTAAGCAACCATTTAGAGAATCAGCAGGAGATAGCAACGAATTAAAGCGAGAATCACAAAGAACGCACAGATAGTTTCATAGGAAACGACTACACATAGTCATTCAAATAAAAGACAACCTAGAAAATAAGGTTTTTTAGCATAGTATTTCAGACAACACGACAAGCATGAGAAAAATCGCTCAAACATGGTAGAGATTGCTAAAAATAAAAAGAAGAATTGCTTTGAAAACAGGGTTAGGAAACCCTAGACTTTGAGATTGTTAAAAAATGGAATTTTCCAGAGAAAAATATAGAAAAGTTTCATAATACTGTAGATCTATAATAGATCTTAAAGAAAAGGTCGAAATACAGAAGGTTAGGGTTTCATGGAACCCAAAGGAGATGGAAAAACTCATAGATGGCACCGGCTCAGGCCGGGATGGTTGTGAGGCTTACTCAGACGGCCGGGGAGGCCGAAAAGGTGGCACGGGACCATGGGAGATGAGAGAACCACTACGAGCTAGCCTGAGGACCCCAGTGAATCACTGGACGGGTGAGAGGTAGGTGGATAACCATGAAATGATAAAGACCCAAGGTTCCCGGTGAGAAACTTTCCGATGAACGGAACCCATCGGAGGAGAGAGGTCAAGGAAACTTCTCGAAGGGAGCTAGAGAGTCTCAGAGAGATAGAGAGATAGAGAGAGATAGTGAGAGGAATCGTCTCGAAAGAAAATGAGACGGGAAATGGGGGGGTTATGTTAGAGTTAAATTAAGAATGTTTTGTTTGGACCGTTGATAAAATTTGATCAACGGTCGAGATCTAGTCTTAGGTGGGGCGGGTAGATTTAGGATCAGGGCTGGGTATTCAATTGGGTTTGGGTTGGGTTATTTAATCTGATGGGTTGGGTAATTGGGTTTAGAGGTGGGGTTGAAATGTGGCTAATATTTAAATGAAAATAGGCTAGATGTTAAATACCCAATAAAAAATAGGTAATTAATTAACTAAAATATCTAATAATTATGAAAAGATAAAGTTAAGTTTAAATAGGTAAAATTACAGTAATTAACTGATATTGAGTGCAAGAAATGCATAAGTTCCGAATTAAAATAATACAAAATGTCTAATTGGGCCATAATTGTAAAATTATTGTAATTGAAATTAAATAAGACCCAATTGACTAATTCGTGAAATAACTGGATTTAAATAGATAGAAAAATGGTTATAAATAACATGCTGAGCTAGGAAATATTTTGAAATTATTTAGAGCATAATTTATGAATTATTTAATTATGAAATATTTAAAAGAAACAGGAAAATAACTTAATAAAAATATGAAAAATAGGAAAAAATACTCATTATTACGAAGAGTAATTAAGAAATATTATATGAAAATTTGCAAATAGTTTGAGGAAAAATTGGGTATCAGCATCTGCCCCTCTTTACCCGGGAAGGATGAAAGAGTTGTCGGGTAAAGATATGATGACCAATTTTTGACCGGGTGGAAATTGGACGAGAGATTTAGGTCGCACCCTGGTTTCTGAGTTGCCTACATATCCCTGGTTTAAAAAGAATCAGGTCGTATGTAGTTCTTGAATCATCGGCGAAATATACCGGTGATGTTTCACAAGAACGGACGCAAGGTCCGAGGTAAGGCAAAATTGGAAGGTCTTACGGGGTTGTTTTGGAGAACTGGAGCGGTCCGCTCCTGCCGGGTTGGCTGTTCCGACCGGATTACCTGCAAGTAAATAACAAGCATATTTCGTGCATAATATAAATATGATGCAAGTTCCCGTTGGACTATGAATGCCGTCTTTGGACAATTTAGGATGATGTCCTTAGACCATGATGTCCTGGGCCATGAATCTCTTGGTGCGGAATTCGTAGACTATGAAATGATGTTCTCGGGCCTTGAGGATGGTGCCTCCAAACCATGGTGCCTTTGAATAGTGATATGCGGGTTGAATAAAAGAGATCCTTAGGCCATGAAATGATGTTCTTCGGCCATGAAGATGGTGCCTCTAAACGATGACGCCTTTGGACAAATTGGCGATATTTCAGCCCATGAAGAATGCAGTAGTATGATGTTGACAAGACAGAGCTTAGTCTTGCGATTTGCGAAAGGAAGGAGGGGTAGAGCTTAGCCCGAGAGAAAGCGTAAATAAATAACGTAACGAAAGGTGATTGCTTTGTAAAGGTGGAAAGGAGCTTTGCGTAATGAATTAAAATGCGGAGAGAGGTAGTGTGGAACCTCGGAAGGCATAATGATAGCCTTATGCAATGTAGGAAATAAATGCAGGGGAGGTAGCGCTTAACCTCGGAAGGAAGAATGGTAGCCTTATGCAATGCAAGAATAAAGTGCAGGAGAGGTAGCGTAGAACCTTGGAAGGCAGAATGGTAGCCTTATGCAATGCGAGAAAATGCAGGGAGACAGTGCTTAGTCTCGGAAGGCAAAATAGTAGCCTTATGCAATGCGAGAAAATGCAGGGAGACAGTGCTTAGTCTCGGAAGGCAAAATAGTAGCCTTATGCAATGATGCAAAAAATGCAGGTAGACAGTGCTTAGTCTAGAAAGACAGAATAGTAGCCTTATGCAATGCGAGAAAATGCAGGGAGACAGTGCTTAGTCTCGGAAGGCAGAATAGTAGCCTTATGCAATGATGCGAAAAATGCAGGGAGACAATGCTTAGTCTCGGAAGGCAGAATAGTAGCCTTATGTAATGATGCAAAAAATGCAGGGAGACAATGCTTAGTTTCGGAAGGCAGAATAGTAGCCTTATGCAATGCGAGAAAAATAAAATGACAGTTATAGTTCTTAGCTGATGATAGATTTTGGCGATATGATTATTGTGAATAAAGTGTTGTTTGCGATAACAATAAGCGTTGGAATGCGCGATGAGTTTGAGAGCGTATCCTTTAGAAGTATGCGTCTTGCGGGGATAATAAGATGTTTTGGGCTTTCGCCATATTTGTGCCTGCATCCAAAGAAAAATCGTGAGTTCTGTAAAGGGGAGGGTTAGTTCGTATCCCTGCTGGTTCGGCTCGGCCTATCTACTTGATAATGATAACTTTGTTGAACCATGGGGGTAGCGTTGAAAAACAAGATTTTTTGGAAAGTAAATATGCATGGTTTTATAAAATATAACATATAATTTAAAACAAATTTCTTTGGATGAACCGACGACCACGACGCGGTTCAAGACATTGCATCTTCACTTGCTACGAAATTTTGAGGGTCCTCCTCAAAATTCTGCCCCAGTTTGATAGGTGAATGCTTCTAACTGTTTCTTGTGCGGCGACCGGCTGAACTCGCTTCGGAATTTTGAGGTCCCTCCTCAAAACTTTGGCCCAGTTTCCATTCGTGGGGAAAATAAAATTTTTATTAAAATGTGACCGAACCCATAAGGCTGCCTACGTATCCCCTCTTAAACGGGAATCAGGTCAGGCGTAGTTCAATTTACAACATTGAGAAAAGCATAAATAGTTACACATAGTAGCACTTGACTGCATCTGAGTTGATTGGTTTAGGCCAATCTTCTCCATCCATTTCTGCAAGTATGAGTGCTCCTCCTGTCAGCACTCGGTGGACCATGTACGGGCCCTGCCAATTGGGAGAGAATTTCCCTTTTGCTTCATCTGAATGAGGGAAGATCTTCTTTAACACCAGCTGCCCTGGTGTGAATCGTCTCGGCTTGACTTTCTTATTGAAGGCTCTGGTCATTCTGTTCAGATATAGCTGACCATGACAAACTGCTTTCATTCTTTTTCCTTCTATGATGGCCAATTCATCATAGGGGCTTCTTACCCATTCTGCGTCGCAGAGCTTAGCTTCTTTGATTTTCAAGCTCATGTCTAGTTTGAACTTCCTGAGCTTTTGCTTCACTGGTGGGCATGTTGGATTGGTTGGCAGCTTGTGGGCCACAATAGATGTACTGAGGCTAGTCATGTCATCATATGACCGGGCGAATATGTCCACATATTCCCTTAAGAATTCCGTATATTCCTCCCTTTCTGACGGCGACAGATGAATGTTGATGCGTGATTCTTTGACGTTCTCTGCGTTTCCCAGGTTGACGACCTCAGTCTCGTCCAAGTTAGACTTAGGTCTATTCTCAAAGTTCTCGACCTCTTTAATAATATCCTCAGGTATATCATCCTCGTCTGACTCGGAATCAGTTTGTTGCGTTGCCTCGTTGCAGGTCACAGTCATCGATTGATCGAGATAAGTAATTGTAATGCTGTGTAAATAAAGTAATGGGGGGAAAACAGTAGCAAGTAAATATATGATTTATAAAGAAACTGGAAATGCTTTGATAAATTAAATAATTGGTTGAACATGGGAGCTCTTTCTTGCAGAAATTAAAAATGCGAAAAGGAAGAAAATTCTTTAAATAAATAGACTGTAAATAATGCTTATTTCGTTAGCCTTGCTACCCCGAGGCTCGACGGGATTTGGTTGTCCTGACGGACCAATTGTTGAGATATGATCCCTTGCTCACGACTTGTATAGAAGGGCCTTCCTCCCCCTCCTCCTCGAGAATGACACAGCAGTCCATATCCTCATCATCCAGAAATAGATCCCTCATTGCTGCTAGCGCTTCCTCCTCGTCTGTACCATATGTGATGTCAGCTGGCTGGAAAGTCTGCTCTATGTGGGGTATTGGCTGCTCCAATGGGTAGTAGGGGCGACCAGTTCCTGAATTCCTTCCAAGTGTACTCGTACCCCAGACCAAAAGTGGTACCATGCTTCTTGAGTGTTATTAGCTTTGTTAATCCTTGGAGATTCTTACCGAGCCCTTTACCTGGCTTGTACCCTTGCCAGTCAGTATGTTTTTGGTCTTATTGCCCTACCACTTGTCCTTTTCAATTGCGTTAACACGTTCAATGTTGTGGTAGATTTCTCCACCTGACTTCATTCTTCCATCGATGACCGAAAAGGTTTGGCGACCGTAGATATGGTTGCTACCGTCGCCATGAATGATTACCTCTTGGTGATTCCATTCAAACTTCACGGCTTGGTGTAAGATTGATGCCACGGCCCCAGCAGCGTGGATCCAAGGTCATCACAACAGTAAGTTGTAGGATGCAGGCACATCTATCACTTGGAAATCTACATCGAACCAAGTTGGTCCCATCTGCAAGCACAAGGTGACTTCTCACATGGTGGACCTCTGCGAACCATCGAAGGCTTTTACGTTGATCTCTTCTTCCTTTATCTCATGTAGACTTTTTCCCAATTTATTACGTGTGACCAGCGGACAGATGTTGAGGCTGGAAACCCCATCAATTAGGATCCTTGTGATGAAATGATCCTCACATTGTACCGTGATGTGTAGTGCTCTGTTATGTCCCAATCCTTCGGGCGGCAGCTCATCTTCATGGAAAGTGATCTTGTGACTCACCAGTACGTGGCCTACCATGTTTTCCATTTCCCCACTGGTGATATTGTCGGGCACGTATGCTTCACTCAACACCCTTAGCAAAGCACTCCTGTGTGTTTCAGAGTTCTGTAATAGGGAAATTATGGATATCTGAGTTGGTGTTTTGTTCAACTGGTCGAGGATTGAGTATTCCTTAGCTTGTATCATTCTCCACTGATCGTCTGAACCTATTTCAATGATGGGGGGACGGTTGTTGGCCTGCTTGCTAGACTCGGCCAAATGTTCAAGGGTATAAACTCTACCAGTTCTCGGCATACCTTGTGCAGCGATGGCTTCTTCAGACTTGCCTTTACCTTTCCTCCTTGCTTCAGCGGTATAGTCCCACGGAATGGCATCTGAGTAAAAGGGTACCGTTGTTGACATTGCCTTGGAATAGGTATGGTCATTCTTATTCCTACGGAGTATATGTTATAGATGGTCGGATTGCAACTTCGAGCGATCGTACAAACTTAACTTTAATCGGCACTAGGGCCTTTTCTTTGGCTGGCGGTCTTGATTTAAACTCGAGTGGGATGGACATGTTTACCTCAACTCCCTCAGATGGCTGCATCTGGACCACAATCGGATTAAGAGTAATTACACGCTTCTTCGGATCACCCTCTGCAATCAGCCCAATTGATCCCTCGAGATCCCAGTCATCATCAACCTCAATCATGTGAACACCACCTTTATAGTCAGGCAGCAGATTATTGCGAACATTAGGAGGAGGGTCCTTGGCTACATTGATCTTGTTATCTATGAGGGTCTGTATCTTGTCCTTCAAGGAACGACATTCCTCGATGGTGTGTCCCTTCATGCCGGAGTGGTAAGCACAGGTTTTGTTTGGGTTGACCCACTGAGAAGGGTTCTCAGGGGCGACAGCGGGAATGGGTGTGACATAATCGGCGGCTTTAATCTTTTCATATAGTTGGTCAATGGGTTCAGCTATGGCGGTATACTGTTTTAGTGGACGACGGTCGAAGTTTGGGCGAGGTCTTGGGAAGTTTTGGCGATTAGGTGGTGATTGGTAGTAAGAAGGTTGGGAATTGTAGGCATTATAGATGGGAGTTGGTTGGGAGTATCTGGGCGAGGTAGGCTGATATGCGGGTGGTGGAGCTTGGTAGCTTGGAGCTGGTTGGTACGTGAAGGAAGGTGCGGGGTATACTTGGTATTTGGGAGGGGACTTGGCTTGCTGTGCCACCATCACGGCTCCTACATCCCTTTTCTTGGACACACCACTGGATTGCAGGGCTTTATTGGTAGCCTGTAAAGCATCAAAATTAGTAACCATACCGTTTTTGATACCTTCCTCGATTCGCTCTCTCAGCTTGATGATATCACAAAACTTGTGCCCCTCGACCATCATCAGCCGCTCATAGTACTGAGGATCCTGAGCTCGTACAAAGAATTTCTTCATTTGTTCCTCTTCCAAGGCCGGTCTGACCTTGGCAGCTTCTGACCTCCAACGAGTAGTATACTCGCGAAAGGTCTCTATTGGTTTCTTCTTTAAGTTTTGGATGTAGAATACATCCGGTTCATTCTCCGTGTTGAACCTGAATCTATCCATGAAGTCCGTAGACATGCTTACCCAGTTAGTCCATTTCTTTGGATCCTGGCTGATGTACCAGGATAGTGCATCTCCTTTCAAACTCCTCATGAAGAGTTTCATGCGGATCCTCACATCTTTTCCGACACCGACCAGCTTGTCGCAATAAGTTCTTAAGTGGACTCTTGGATCACCGGTGTCATTTAACATCTCGAACTTAGGAGGTTTGTACCCCTTGTTCAGTTCGACATCGGGATGTATGCAAAGATCCTCATAGTTCAGCCCCTCAATCCCTTTGACTCCTTCGACGCCCTGAACTCGGTTGGTCAATTTCTTGAGTTCCTCGGCTAGATTCCTGATGAGCTTATCCTTCTCGTCGGACTCATGGGTATGCGATGTGGAATTAGCTATGGTTTCCACATAGATGGGATTATCGTAAGCCTGGAAGTGGTCTATTGTCGGATCCTAGAGAGGCGGAGTGTTGTGGTGACATGTATTGCATTGTGTTGGTGGAACTAGATCTTTGGGGTGATTGGGTTGTTAGGGGATGTTTTGTGGTAAAGTGGGGTTCAGAGCATTTGGGAAGTGAACATTTGGGACGTAAAGGGAGAATGATAAGTGGGCCAAGTTCTTAACTTGATCAAGTTCCTCTTAGAACTTTAGCAGCTTCTTCTCTAGTGGAGACATACCCTCGTGCAGAACCTGAATACCTCGACCGTCAGTGATCTCAGCCTATTCATCTATGTTGTCTTTTGTGGTGCCGCTTGCATATGCCATCTTAGTTTTACCCTTGCTTTTTCCTTTGGGAGGACTAGGATGAGGAGTAGGAGGAGGTCCCTTTAATCTTGTGCAATTAGCTGTTGATGCCAGAGTGCACGAACTAACCTTTGGGGAGGGGAATAATAAATAAAGAAAAACAAAACAAAAGGTAAGGAAGTCAGTGAGGATTATAAAACGTATTGCGGTAATTTATACACGTAATGCGAAAATGTAAAACGCATCCTAAGTTGGGGAACCTCTTCTAGCCCGAGGTAGGCCTAGAGACAAATTAATTTGGAGAACTTGAAATGCTAAATGCCTCATTTTATTGATGTAAAAATGGACGAATCCAAAAACAATACAAAAACAATAAGCAAGAAATAAAATCACTAATGGCCATCGGCCTTATTACATTGGTAAAGCGGAAAAGAAAATCCTATCTAATTGGTCCTAGAAAGACCTTCTCCAAGCTTGGCCCTCTTGTCATATTTTAGATCATGATGAGTTTGGGGACTTCATGCCTCGTTTCCTGCGAACAAACAATGTTAGACCCTTACCCCCGCCATACTCGACTATTTAACATCAATAATTAGCATAAGCATTTAAGTTCTCCAAATAAATGCACAGAACGTGAAGGCGTCCTTTTGGGTTCCAGGGAAACCCAATGGACTTTGGACAAGGCTATCTTAAACGCTATTATGCGGACAACACGTTAGCCTGGCTAGGTTTGACCATGATGCATGCAACATACATTAGGGTAAGGTTTCTATTGGGGTTTTAGACTGGTAGCCTTGAGCGGACAACTCATGGGGGAAGGCACGAAACCGTTGATTGCACCGTTGATCGACTAGTTTTACCGCAAATACGCCTTTCCGAATTTAGGGGGTGATAATATTGGGATAGCACAACCACTCATTGTAAGAGTTGCTATAGGATTTTTTCTTGCCATGGGTGGAATATGAATGCGGAGCATGATATGCTATAAATAGCATTTAAAAAAATAGGCATGTATTTTCACATTGAGGAAAGCGGTAAAGAAAGAAAATACAACAGTTATAATAGAAAACGGTTACAAAGAAAACAGGAAGATATGTCAGTTTCGTTCAAGTGAAATAAATACTCGAAAAAATTAAACAGTTAATAGCATATAACGGGGAATTGAAAAGGTCCAAATTGACAAAGCAACTTGTAATGGTATAAGCCTAGGGAAGATCCCCAGCAGAGTCGCCATGTTGTCGCGCCCCCTTTTTCTATCGCACGGGTTAGGTACCGAGAGATCAAGTTCATGACATTTTTGGACAACTCGTTAAAGGAAAGGTTTAAGGAAGAGTCGCCACCTAACGATTTTTATGGTGCGTTAGGGCACCTAGAGTTGATAACTCATAAACTAGTTTGCATTACCAGAGATTGGGTAGGGCTTTAAATTATCCTAAGGGGAAGGTGTTAGGCACCCCTCAAGATCCACAACTGTGGGTCCCAGCCAAGAAATTTTGTGAATTTAGACAATGAACAAATAGAAAGCAAGGTTCATATAAGAGGGAATTTCAAACAGGTGTGAAAATCTTTAAAGGTTTTGGGAAAAACATTAGAATAAACATTTGAAAAGGAAACTGTCCTAGGTTTAAAGTAATACAGATCACATCAATGCAATACCCGGTATGTCATGCCTCGAAGAGGGGCTACACGTGGTATTAGCGCACCGGTCATCATATCCGTATTCTACCCTTCCCACCCCGTAAAGGTTATTTCAAACGCCTGTATTGGTCACGAATGCATATCGCGTGCTATTACCCGTCCCATCCAATAAGTCATGGAGGGTATTTAGGACTACTATTCCTACACGGTGAGTACTAGGCTGAACCCTTAGGTTTAAAGGACAAAATGCTAAGCGACATACATAACAAGCAGGACGACATGTAAGGGAACACGTAGGGCTAATATAGGCTCACAGATCCCTCCACAAGTAAGCATGCAAGTAGCACGTCTCAAGCACAACTAAAGTCTTAAAGATAGGATTTAAATCAAGAGTTTTTGAGTTGAAAATCAGTAGGTTTCAGCAGTTTTGGTAAGTAACTGATTCCTTGGAAACTTAGTAATAAAGCAGGAAATCCGATTAAAACAGAGTAGCTTAAAGAAGAGTGATTGAATTTAAAAGGTCAAGTTATTCAAAAATAGCAGGATTTAAAAGTGCACAATATTTTAGATGAAGTTTCCAGTAAAAGTAGATGAAGAACTTCAGAAAATTAGTAATGAAAGAGTGATTCACCAAAGGGCCAGTAACTTTTAAAAGATCCAGTGGTTCAGAGCGGAGTAGAAATCAGTAGTTTAGTAAAACTTTAATAAAAGGAGCATGAGTAAACTATTTCAGAAAATAGGGCAAGGGTTCCAACCGAATGATTTTTGGAAAAAGAATGAACTCACTCTGAAATCCAGTAACACACATAGCAGCAATCCAATAACTTAATTAAAGAGGAAATGAATGCATGATTTCCAGCATTAGTATTTGAAAAGCAGTGGGGTAGGGATTTTCTTAGAAAATAGGGTGAATTTTAGAAAGAGATAAAACAGGAATGAAAAGCATCAGAGTTTAAGAATTTCAAAACAAGGGACTGATTGGTCCTAATACCAGCTAATTCAAACACGATTAGGTTTTGGTTTTAATAATGTATTAGGTCTATGGTTTGCCTAGGCGTTCGTATACATTGCCTATTTTTTTAAAGCGAGCATGCAGACTTCAGTTCCAATTTTAAGAGAGGTGATGTTGTATTTGCTGATTGTTTCAACCAATTGACCACATTTTAGCGAGATTATCATATCTGATACAGGCTAACTAGGTGTTCAGCAAAATATAACTTGAAACAAACATGCTGAAGGTAAGGTCCTAAGAACATGATATCTAATGCACACAAGGATACCTAAGGACATGGTTTCTAAATGTAATGTTTATGAAATGTAGTAGCCATACATTATATCATTTTTTGTAGTTATTAACAGTGAATAGGGCTTATAAAATGATAGGAGCATAATAGACATGCTGAAATAAAGAACCTACACAGGATTTCTATTGCATGATATGCATGTCCTAAGCAGGGTACTATTGCACACATAGGGAAATAAATCCTATAGTCATGATTTATACCCGTTACTATACTAAACATGCATAACCCCCTCCCATATCCACTGTCCAGCCCCAATTATTCGTTTACAAATTATTACAAACCATTGTTGCATAAATTACACAAAGGAATAAGAAAATTAAGAAGTTACACTATAGAGAGCCTAATAGTAGGCCCGAGTACAAGATCCAACATGCCATATGCCAAGACCTCTTGTAACCCAGGTGTGTCAGAGTTCCTAAGGATCTCAAGGGATCCTAGGCAGTGCTCACACCCAAGTTCCCTATCCAGGAATGAGTAGGTGCAGTGTGGAATGCCAGCCTTGTGTGTCAGAGTTCAATGGGTACTCAGGGGTACCTAAGGCAGTGCTCACACCCAAGTTCCCTATCCAGGAATGAGTAGGTGCAGTGTGGAATGCCAGCCTTGTGTGTCAGAGTTCAATGGGTACTCAGGGGTACCTAAGGCAGTGCTCACACGAAGGGGGCTGAACCTAAAATCTAACAGTAGTGAGATGCGCTTGTAATTTAAAAGAGTTGAGTTTGAAAGTAGTTTAAAGCATCAGTTCTGAAATACAACTTCAGAGGACAATGTAAGAGTTTATGAAAACCAGTTTACAAAAGGAAAGAAGCAGGGCCACCACAAATCAGCAGATATACAGAGTTCCAGAAGCAAACAAAAACAGGGAAAGGGAGTTAGGAACAAATAATTCTTATGACAGCAATAGAATAGAGTTACAGGTTTTCAAATAATTATAACATAGTTATCACAAAGTATCACATATTGTGGATTAGGATTAGTATCATGTAAGACTTAGACATCAGGGGTGCATGCTTATAGTATTGAAAGTCAAACAAATGATGCAAACACATAAGGAAATATTGGTCATGCTGATACAAGAAACAGTAATCATAGGACAGGAACAAGTATAGGAGTCAAGAAAAGTCATAGTGAATCACATAAGAGGAGCAGGAAGCACACTAGACTAAGGTGAAAAGGAAAATGACAGAGACATTCTAGTTGCATGGTTGACAATAGAACCATAAGTAGAAGCACAAAAGGAATAACAAGTATATTAGCAGGAACTAAAACATATTGTGTTGCGGTACTGTAAACTTAAATTAGGGACATACCAGTCAAGGGATATAGCACATCAAAATATAAGGAGATGGTGCAGCAAACAGTGGTATGCAGAACAACAGAACAACAGCAAGATAGTAGTGCACAGAAGCAAGAGAGAGCAACAAGGATTACTCAGTCTTGGCTTTTTGCCGACTAAGTAGTAAATAACCAATGTAAAGAGCAAGAATGGATGTGTATAGAAACAAAGAGGATTCAGAACAATGTCAATGTTCTGAGTTTGAGTATGCTTTAGTGGCATGCAATGTAAAATATGTGTTTTGATATCAATGTTCTCAATATCTCAGTGTCCTATGCAATGAGAGAAGGCAGGGTATATATAGTTTTGAAAACGAGTAGTAACATAAGGTAAGGAATAATAGTTTAACGGAATTATAGAAGTAATATTCAATCATAATCAATCAAAGGCCTGGACTCCCTTTAATTAGGGAGTAACACTTCAAACGGCACAATTAGGACTAAATAAGGAAAAGAATCAAGGTGTAAACTGACCATTTACCCTAATAGGAGCAGTAAAGCATATAGCAAGTAGTTAAGTCTAGGTACATAGCACAATAACTAGGGAGGGTAGATGTCAAACAAATCAGTAGCATATTCGTGTCCACAATAGGGCATATTACAATCTAGTTATAGAAATTAGTCACAGGAATCAAGAATGGAATTATAAATCAAAGTGCTTAACGACAGTATCACACAAACAAGGAAACAATTCAAAAACTAGTACGAAATTACAAGGAAAATACACAAAGTCACTATTTAGGGAAGACATCACAGGTCTAAGGAGTTTACCCAAAAATCAGTATAAATCACTATGTGAACAATCGATAGAGCAAATAGTCAGACTTACTAGACGTTTAAACAACAAGTATTGAACAAAATAAGAGAAACCCTAAGCAACCATTTAGAGAATCAGCAGGAGATAGCAACGAATTAAAGCGAGAATCACAAAGAACGCACAGATAGTTTCATAGGAAATGAATACACATAGTCATTCAAATAAAAGACAACCTAGAAAATTAGGGTTTTTAGCATAGTAGTTCGGACAACAGGACAAGCATGAGACAAATCGCTCAAACATGGTAGAGATTACTAAAAATCAAAAGAAGAATTGCTTTGAAAACAGGGTTAGGAAACCCTAGACTTCGAGATTGTTAAAAAATGGAATTTTTCAGAGAAAAGTATAGAAAATTTCATAATACTATAGATCTATAATATATCTTAAAGAAAAGGTCGAAATACAGAAGGTTAGGGTTTCGTGGAACCCAAAGGAGAGGGAAAATCTCATAGATGGCACCGGCTCAGGCCGGGATGGCTGTGAGTCTTACTTAGATGGCCGGGGAGGTCAGAAAGGTGGCACGGGACCATGGGAGATGAGAGAACCGCTCTGAGATCCTGAGGACCCTAGGGCATCAATGGACGGGTGAGAGGTAGGTGGATAACCATGAAATAATAAAGACCCAAGGTTCCTGGTGAGAAACTGGTCGGAGAAGATGAACGGAACCCATCGGAGGAGAGAGATCAAGGAAACTTCTCGAAGGGAGCTAGAGAGTCTCAGAGAGATAAAGTGATAGAGAGAGATAGTGAGTGGAATCGCCTCGAAAGAAAATGAGACGGGAAGGGGTGGGGGGTTAGGTTAGAGTTAAATTAGGAAGGTTTCGTTTGGACCGTTGATCAAATTTGATCAACGGTCGAGATCTAGTCTTAGGTGGGCCAGGTAGATTTAGGATCTGGGCTGGGTATTCAATTGGTTTTGGGTTGGGTTATTTAATCTGATGGGTTGGGTAATTGGGTTTAGAGGTGGGGTTGAAATGTGGCTAATATTTAAATAAAAATAGGCTAGATGTTAAATACCTAATAAAAAATAGGTAATTAATTAATTAAAATATCTAATATTATGAAAAGATAAAGTTAAGTTCAAATAGGTAAAATTACAGTAATTAACTGATATTGAGTGTAAGAAATGCATAAGTTCCGAATTAAAATAATACAAAATGTCTAATCGGGGCATAATTGCAAAATAGTTGTAATTGAAATTATATAAGACCCAATTGACTAATTCGTGAAATAATTGGATTTTAATAGATATAAAAATGATTATAAATAATATGCTAAGCTAGGAAATATTTTGAAATTATTTAGAGCATAATTTATGAATTATTTAATTATGAAATATTTAAAAGAAACAGGAAAATAACTTAATAAAAATAAGAAAAATAGGAAAAAATACTCATTATTACGAAGAGTAATTTAGAAAGCTTATATGCAAATTTGCAAATAGTTTGAGAAAATATTGAGTATCAACATGTATCAGTAGAAAATTTAAATTTGCTTTTAGTAAAAGCATCACTTATTTACTAATTGTTATTGCGTTATTATTATCATTGATGTATTCAATGCATATTGAGAATTTTCGTGTTTTATTTATTGGACAATAGTAAGTATCGATTTTGACCCTTCGTCACTACTTCTTCAAGGTAAAGTGGATACTTACTGGGTACATGTTGTTTATGTACTCATGCGACGCTTTTGCACTAATCATACAGGATCTGAGGCAGGTGCATCTGGCAGTCATTCAGGCGCACACCCCCGTTACCCCGAGGCATAGTGGTGAGCTACTCTCTGAGTTCGTTCTGCAGCACCCGCAATCTCTCTTTTGTCTTTACTTTCTATCTATCTTATTTCAGATAGTAGCATATGTGTTTTGTATATTCTACTTGTTACTCATACACTTGTGACACCGGGTTTTAGGAACATTCTAGTAGACTCTATATGGTTTTGAATTATTATTTCACTATATTTGCTCTTTCATTTGTTTACGCTTTACTTTACTATAACATCCCACTTCTCATCTACTTAATAAATAAAAGTCAGCTACTTTGAAATTATTAGAAGAACAATACATGTCTAGTTCACCGTTGTCTTGCCTAGCGGCGACGTTGGGCGCCATCACGTCATAGGGGGATTTGGGTCGTGACACCAAGTCAAGATACCTACAAGACATAGAAACATGTACAAGATATACCATAAAACTAATAATGGAAGGATTATAATTTACAACTAACGATGAAAATGAATGGGTACTCAAATGCCAGCAAGAAGCAGACGGGCAATAGAACAGTACCATAATCAGAACACCGATGGGATATGATAACAACTCAATTAATCATATCTTTCTCAACACATGGACTTGCAATAAGATTTACCCCGATGTACCACTCCTGTAAATCACAACTCATGATCCACAATTTTAAAATCTTGCATGTATGGCACCTCGCTCCCACAATAAAAATCACATTCGCACGACAAGGTTCTCGTGATACAATGTACATCGCATCCGTATCAATTTCAATTAAGATGATCTCACGATATTTTTAAAAACAATAAATCATAGTAACAATAATGAGGCGCCAAACGAGATAATATATTTATTTTAGGATTCAAATAAAATAAAATTAAAGGACAAGATGTGAAAATAGAGTATCATGTGGTTTAGTTAAGAAATTAAGAGATGAAGTAAAAATATCGTATTTAAACAAAATAAAACCTCAGTTAAATTAATGGGTTAAACATAGAATTTGTTAGAAATAAAATGTGAGAACAATTTTAAGTAAAGTGAACATCAATAGGGTGATAAGTAAAATTTGAGAATCCAGTTAACGTAAAAATGTGATAGCCATTTAAAATAATATGGCACCGAGTGAGATAATGAGTTCTATCTTAAGAGACACATAGAATAAGACATGTTAACAATTTATTTAAAAAAACTGTTATGTTACCATCAACTCAACAGAATATGAGATAACCCCCCTACGCAAGTACATTCACCTTGACATTTGATTTATCAAGTAATAATGTAGGCACACATTGGAACATTAGAGTAACACAACAAACCACGTAGAATGCATGACACGCACAAGAAAGTCACTATTGTCCCAATACTAGATTAACAACGGTCAATAAAATATGATCAAATATCAGTGAAATTATTTGTGGAAGAAGAATAACCGTCAAACCGATAAATAGTTCCAACATAGAACGCACCCTGAGAATAACAATTCAGGATAACATCACTGTCACAACAATTACAACTTATCAATCTGTTGCGGCGTGCAACCTAATCACACACAATAATAACAATATTGGTTGCGGCATATAACCCTATCTGACATAATAATAACAATATATGTTGTAGCGTGTAATCTGATCCCACAAAATAATAATAGTATTCGTTGTGGCGTGCAACCTGATCCCACACAATAATAACAGTATTTGTTACGGCGTGCAACCTGATCCCAAATAATAATAACAATATCTGTTGCATCTTGCAACCTGATCTCACATATATCATATCATCCGTCCTTATCGCTCCATATCATATCTTTTCTTATCATTTTAATATCGTTGCGGCATGCAATCCGATCCTCAAACAATAGGCATTACACAAACAACCATGACGTATCACAAACCCAAACGCAACAACGAAGCTACACAAGAAGTCACAAATGGATGATAAAGTTACAGGATAACTCCCAAAATCAAATAGCAAGTAGTGAGTTTTTAAAATAAAGACACGATTAGCAAGAATAAATTTAAAATTATGTCATCTAACGAATAAGGCATGAATTCAACAAGTAATTAAAATTAACAATTAAACCATATAAGAGTTACCTTGACAATAAAAGATAGAACATGTTCTAACGACTTCAAGTGATGCATGTACGAGCAAATTCAATAATGAAAGATATAACAAGTTGTAACAAATACAATGAAATGTATGCAAGAAGTCTAGAAGTCTACACCGATCAAATACCACATATAAGCTCGTGTACAAACTCGTCAATCTTGTGTACACGTCTTCCACATAATTCAAATAGTACCATCACCCAAAACCTAAGGGCTAGTATCACCCACAAAAGGTTAGGCATGATACTTACCTCAATTAGTCTAAATCCATACTCAAAATAGCTTTTCCCTTTAAAATTCACCCCCGCTCAGCCTAAATCTAGCGAAACATGACTCAATAATATCAAACAATGCAAGAGAAACCACTTCCAATTAATAAAGTTATGATCTTTATACAATTTCCAAAAAGTCAACAAAAGTAAACTTCGCGCTCGGCCGGTCAAAACCCAGGTCTAAGGGTACGTCTTGACTACCCATAACCACACGAGTCCTTATATGAGTTTTGTTTCAAATACGGATAAAAATCGACTCTTAAAACTCAAATCAACATTTTTCAAAACTTTTACAAAAATCCCAAAATTTCCTCTTTGATTCTCATGAATTTGATGTTAAATCTAATATGTAATCATGAAATATAAACAACAACAATAACATACCAAGTAAAATCCCAGTAGTGGTGTCTGGTGAGAGTGGAGTGTACACAGACCTTACCCCTACCCCAAAAAAGGCAGAGATGCTATTTCCAGGAGACTCTCAACTCAACAGGAGAGACAATAATATCATAAAAGAAATAAGAGAAAAGGCATGTAACAACAAAAGATGCCAGAAAAAAAATAACAACAACGAGTAAGTGAAAAGACAATAACACAAAACTGCAAAAAAAATAATGTGAACACATCATAGACCGCTAACAAACTTAAACATAACTCTATCAGACTATCCGGTACAAAGAGAGAAGAACTCTTGACTACCCCCGGTACAAAATAATCATGAAATATAGTTCGGAATTAATTATAATAAGTTACCCAATATTTGTAGATGAGAATGTCTCAACTAAATCACTTCCCACCGAGTTTAGGGTTTAGAATATGATAAAGGCAAGCTATGTCTTGAAATATTCAACGATAAACAAGATGCATATGTCGCATTTGCGACATGGGGTTTGCAATTGCGAACCCTCGCAAAAGCGAAGAATCCTTTATAAAAACGAAGATTGAACAGCTCTTAACCCTTCGCATATGCGTAAAAAATGTCGCAAATGGGAACACTAGTCTTTTCGCAAAAGGGACCAGTTTGTCGCAAATGCGACTCTTCCCTAGCACCAGGCCTTCATCGCAAATGTGATCCAAAGTTTGCAAATGCAAAATCTGCAAACCTCAGTAAACTTTGCAAAAGCGATAATTTCCTCACGAAAGCGAGGTTTCTCTCTAACAGCTCAACATCGCAAATGCGATGAAAAACTCGCAAATGTGAGAACAGAGAACTAGTAACAACTTAACCTTCTACAACCTCTACGGAACACAACCAAAACTCATTTGAGCCATCGGGGCTCTAAACCCAACATCCACACAACTCTAAGAATATCATACAAACTCGCTCATGTTATCAATACACAAAAATAACATCTAGAATTACGAATCGTACACCAAAACACATGAAAATCATACTGAACTTCAAGAACTTCTAGAATTGCCACCAAGCGTCCCAACCACATCAAACCAACTCCAATTGATACCAAATTTTGCATACAAGTTTCAAATGACAAAACATACCTATTCCAAGTTCTGAAACAAGTATCTGAACCCAATAGACTTAAAGTCAAACCATGGTCAAATTTAGGAAAATTCAAAACCTTTAAATTGTCAAATTTTGCCAATTAGTGCCGAAACCTTCGAGAAATATAGAAATGCAAATCCGTACATATTCCCAAGTCCAAATTACCATCCGGACCTAACGGATCTATCAAAACTCCGATCTGGGGTCAAATATACAAAAGTCAAACTTGCTCATCTCTTTCAACTTCAAGCTCCTCAAGTGAGAGTCATTCTTCTAAATCAATTTTGAACCACTTGAAAATAAAAAAACAACGATGCACACAAGTCAAAATACATCATGTGAAGCTATTCGAGAACTCAAACAGTCGAACTGAATGTAAATACTCAAAATAACAGGTCAAGTCGTTACAAAATATGTCAAGATCATGTAGGGCTTTGCATTTTGATGTACTGTAGGCTCGGGTATAGGCAAGGACATATGGATAAACGAAATATAGAGTTTCTACCTTGGCGTTGTACATTTTGAGCATTATACAAAAGGAACTATCCTCTTGATCCTTTAGCACAAATCACAACCTCATTCTCCCATCTATTTGAAGCTTTCCGTATGTGAAATTATGATTTTGTGACTTGAGGGGATGGTTATTTTTGTTTCGGAGATGTTTTGGAATGCATTAGATCCATTAGTTCTTGGTTTAGAAGCTTAAGTTGGAAATATTGACTGAGGTTTCACTTTTTTGAAAATGACCTCGGAATGTCATTATTATGACTCCTTTAGGTTCATATAGTTATTTTGGACTTAGGCTTATTTTGTAAAATGAATTCGGAGGTTCCTAGGTTGAATTAACTTGGTTTATCAAAAGTTGGCAATTTGAATGTTTATAAATATTCTATGTTTGGACGTAGATTGTCCTTGTCGATATCAAGTTTAGATTTTTGTTTAAGGACTTGGAATAGGTATGTTTTGTCATTTGGAACTTGTCTGCAATGTTTGGTGTCATTCCGAGTTAGGTTGATAGGAATCGAACGCATGGTTGTGTTTCTAGCAATTCTTGAGTTTGTTATTAAATTTCATGTGTTTTGGTGTCCTATACATACTTCCAGATGTTATTTTGGTGATGTGATCGCACGAGTTCGTATGATATTTTTTGAATTGTATGGATGGTCGTTGTGGAGTACCGAGGGCTCAGCTGAGTTTCGGAACCGTTTCATAATGATTTGGTCATGATTCATAGTTTTTGTTAATGGGCAGATGTTGCAGGTCTTGAAAATGCGAGACATTATTCGCATTTGCAAACCACGGATTTGCGAGGTCGCAGTCACATATGCTAGGTGGCTAGGAGGCTGTCAGGTTTGTTGTTGCGCACGATGGATCACATTTGCGATAAGGCGACTGGCTAGGAAAAACCTCATTTGTTATAAAATGCTCGCTTATGCGGAAGGGGAGGACATCCCCAGCGTTCAAAAAGCATCGCATTTACGATATACCTATCGCATTTGCAGGGTTAGCATTTGCGAACCCCAAGTCGTATTTACGACTTCTGCAACTGAAAAAAATAATTAGATTTCAGGACATAGCTTCTTTTATCGCATTTTTGAGCCCTATACCTGATAGTGGGCGATTTTGATGAGAGAGTTTCATATAAAACTTCAAATTTTAATTATATTACATGTTTTTTTATGAGATTTATCATCAAATTAATGAAATTTGAAGAGAAATTTTGACTATGTTTTCAAAAATAAAAATTTGAGATTTGAGAGTCGAGTTGGTCTTGGAATTGAAAACATAACACATATATGTACCTGTGGGGTCATGGGTAGTCGAGATATACACCTGGACTCGGGTTATGACCGGGCAAGTCTGGGATTGACTTTTAGAGAATTGTGTAAAGATCATAACTTTAAATATCAGAATTTGTTTCTCTTGCATTGTTTGATGATATTAAGTCATTTCTCGTTAGATTTGAGCCTTGCAGAGGTGATTTTAGAGAAAATTGCTTTAGTGTTGACTTGGCCTAATTGAGGTTACTGTTTTGCCTAACTTTGTTTAGGGAAACTACCCCGTAAGGATTCGGTCTAATTGCATTATTTGAATTATGTGAAAGACCTTCACATGAGGTGACAAGTGTGTGCACGGTCTTATATGTGGTAATTGACCAGTTTAGACTCTTAGGCTATTAGTATATCTTTAATCGAAGTTAGTTTTACATGGAATATCTTTCATTGTCGAGTTACTTTCTTGTTTCATTGTGTTGGTGTTGAAATTCTTGTATACATGTTGTTGAGCTGTGGGCTATGCGTTGTTGTGATATTGGTATTGTGTTTTTGACAATGTTGTGGCATATGGGCACGTGTGGTGCGAGTTGATTATGTATTAGGATGAGATGCACATGCGGTGATATAATGGTGGTGTTATTGGTGCTCATGCGACAGGATAAGGGGGTTTTATGCGGATGTTGCTAGTAAGGGAAATTACTTCATTTTTAAGCACACGTAGAGAGAGAAAGGGGCTAAAGTACGTGAAGCTATTTTGGGAAAAACATTTTAAAAATAAATGTAAGGCTCACCTGGCATCATAAGGAAGATTAGTGATTTGTGACATATGAATTGATGATGAGGTGCGGTACCTCGAGGTGATTCTTGTTGTAAATTCCTGTTAGAATGACTTGATGATTTGAATGGTCATTACCTTAATTAATTTCACTTGTAGTTTAATCGTGTTTTGACTATTTTGCTGTTTTGTCACATGTTTACTCTTTGTTGCCATTTAGTGATTTGTTTCCGTTATTAGCTGTATACTTATATTCTGCACATGTTTTCATGTCTATAGAGTGTCCCGGCTTGTACCTCGTCACTACTCCAACGAGGTTAGACTTGTACCTCAGAGCGTGTCGGATGTTAACTAGCCGATTTTGAGTTACTGAGTAAACTTCAAGGTATACTTGCCATTCTGCTCGCAAGCCTTGAAGTAACCTTCTTATGTTATCTTTACTACTTTTTATTTACTCTCAGCAGAGCTTATGACTCCGTACTGCCGGATTTAGGGATGTGTGACTATTTATCTTGTTTCTGCTTTATTATGCCATTTATTTGTTTTAATTCAATAGATATGTTGTTTTTTCAAGTTTTTTTGTTTTTTTTGTTTATTCATGTTAAATCTCAGCATGTATTAGGATTACCTAGTCTTAGCGACTAGGTTCCATCATGATCCTAAAGGTGGGATTTTAGGGCCTTGACAAGTTGGTATTATAGCTCTAGATTTAGAGGTGCTACAAGTCATAAGCAAGTTTAGTAGAGTCGTGTGGATCAGTGCAGAGATGTTTGTAATTATATTTGAGGGTCTACGAAACTATTAGGAAATTCCACTTCTTTCTTTTCTTATCATGGAGATTTGTTGATTTCGGAATCTGAGCCTTTGTCTTTCTATTCTCTTACAGATAGTGAGGAGACGTACTACGATATAAGCTGAGCAGATACTCATGCCCCTTTCTACAGCCGCAAGAGACCGTGGCCGAGGCGGGGCACATGCCAGAACTAGAGCACCTACCAGGGCAGCGACTGATGAGACGCCGGTAGCTCTAGTTGGGGGGCGGGGGCAGGAACCCCTGGCGCCTGTTGCTACCCCTGAACTCTAGGAGACCATCACATTTTATGAGCATGTTCCATAGTTTAGCACAGGGGATGAGCTCAGACTCCCGCCACTCTTACTCTAGAGCACTAGGTATATGTTGATAAGGTTTCAGGTGTTATGCCAGTACATCCCGTTATCACGGTTCAACTTGAGGTCAGGCCGGTGGCATCTGAGGAGAAGCAGAAGAGGCTTGAAAGGTTCAAGAAGTATGATCCTCCTACTTTTAGTGGCACGATTTTTGAGGATGCACCGGGTTTTCTACACCATTGCCATTGCATTCTTCGCACTATAGGCATAGTGGAGGTGAGCGGGGTCACCCTCACTACCTTTGAGATGTCGAGGTCGGCATATAGATGGTGGCATGATTATGAGGAGGGTTGGCCAATTGATGTAACATCACCTACTTTGGCTCATTCTTGTTATCTATTTTTGAGTGAGTTTGTTCCACAGACTCTCAGGGACGTGTGGTGCTCAAAGTTTGAGCAGTTGCATCAGAGGACTATGACAGTGTTAGAGTATGCCATGAGGTTTAGTGAGTTATCTCACAATGCACTTGCTTTGGTTTCTTGAGTTAGAGAGAGAGCTTGCAGATTCATTGAGGGACTCAGTTATGGTCTCAGATTTTGGATGGGGTAGGAGTTGGATACTAATACTCCATTCCAACAGGTTTCGTAGATCGCTCGGAGGTTTGAGCAAATTTGTGACCAGGAGAGAGTTAGGGAAGAAAGAGGCCTCGAGATTCTAGAGGATTTAATGGTTCCCACTCTGTAGTTTCAGGTCGTCATGGCAGAGGTTATGTCACTCGACCAGTTCTTTTGGCGAATCAGGCTACTCGCGGTGCTCCAGCTATTTAGGGACCTCATAGCGCCCATTTTGCACAGCCACTTTCCAGTGTACCTCATGAACAGGATGCCTACAATGGTCAATCTTGCTAATCGAGTGAGACTCAGCTCCAGCAGCCACGCCCGCAAAGAGGTTGTTTCGAGTGTGGTGATACTAGGCATATGATGAAGGACTATCCCAAACATAGGTGGGGTGCACCTCCACAGGGTACATAGGCTATGGTTGCTGCTCCAGTTGCTACCCACCTGCACAACCAACTAAGGGTAGAGGACAGGCGGGTAGAGGGCAACCTAGAGGGGAGTCTAGGCTTGTTGTTATGCTTTTCCCAGTAGGACTGAGGCCGTTGTGTTAGAAACTGTCATCGCAGGTTCTATTCCGGTCTGTCATAGGGATACATCAGTTTTATTTGATTCAATTTCCACTTACATGTATGTGTCATCTTACTTTGCTTCATATTTGGATATGTCTCATGATTCTTTCAGTGCTCTCGTTTATGTATTTATGCCTATTGGGATTCAATTATAGTAGACTGTGCTTATCGATCGTCTTCACAATCGGGGGTCTTGAGACTTGGGTTGTCCTTTTAATACTCAATATGGTGGACTTTGACGTGATATTGGGCATGGATTGGTTGTCCCCCTTATCACGCTATTCTGGATTTTCACGCAAAAACTGTGATATTGGCTATGCCAGGATTGCCGTGGTTGGAGTGGACAGGTTAATTGGGCCATCTTCCTAGTAGGGTGGTGCCTTTCTTGAAGGCACAATAGATGGTTGAGAAGGTGTTCTTGGCATATTTGGCCTTTGTGAGGTATGTCAGTGCTGATACTCCCGCCGTTGAGTTAGTTTCGATAGTGAGAGATTTCCCAGATGTGTTACTAGCAGACCTACCGGGCATTTTGCCTGATAAGGATATTGATTTTGGTATTGACTTGGTGCCAGGCGCTCAACCCATTTCCATTCCACCATATCGCATGGGATTAGTGGAGTTGAAGGACTAAAAGGAAGAACTTTAGGAGTTGCTTGATAAGGGTTTCATCCTACCGAGTGTCTCACCATTGGGTGCCCGAGTTCTATTTGTGAAGAAGAAAAGTGACTCTATGAGGATGTGTATTGAGTACAGTAGTTGAACTAGGTTATGGTCAAAAATAAGTTCCCACTACTGCATATTGATGATTTGCTTGATCAGGTTCAAGGTGCTCGGGTATTCTCGATATTGACTTTCAGGGTACCATTAGTTGAAAATTCGAGATTCATATATTTCAAAGACAACTATCAGAACACGCTATGGTTCACTACGATTTTTGGTAACGTCAGCTTGGATGACCAATGCCCCAACTACATTCATGCAGTTGATGAACAATGTATTCTAGTTGTATCTTGATTCGTATGTCATCATGCTCATTGACGATATATTGGTGTATTCCCGCAACTAGGATGATCAAGAGCAACATTTGAGGATGGTGCTCCAGACTTTGAGGGAGAAGAAGCTATTTGCTAAATTCCATATGTATGAGTTTTGGTTTAATTCAGTGGCATTATTTGGCCACATGGTGTCCAGTGAGGGGATTAAGGTGGATGTGAAGAAGGTGGAGGAAATTCAGAGTTGGCCCAGACAGTCCTCTGCTACTAAGATCTAGAGTTTTCTAGGATTGGCTGGTTATTATTGCCTTTCGTATAGGGTTATCCATTCATCGCAGCTCCTTTGACCATATTGACTCAGAAGGGTACCTCATCCAGGTTTTCTAACAAGTGTGGGTAGAGCTTTCAAAAGCTCAAGACTTCCTTGACCATAGCTCCAGTTCTGTTTTTACCTTCAACATCGCGTTCGTATACAAGTTATTGTGATGCTTTGCAGATGGGTATTTTGTGTGTATTGATGCAGGAGGGTAGAGTGATTTTTTATGCTTCACGTTAGTTGAAGCTCCATGAGAAGAAATATCAAGTACGTGATTTACAGTTGGCACGCATTGTACACGCGTTGAAGAATTGGAGGCACTATCCTTATGGAGTGTCTTGTGAGATATTCACATATCAGAGGAGTCTACACACTTGTTTAAGCAAAAGGATTTGAACTTAAGGTACCATAGGTGGTTAAAGTTATGAAGGACTATGATATAACCATTCTTTATCTTTCTGAGAAGGCTAGTGTGGTGGTCGATGCTTTGAGCAGGAAGGCTATGAGTGTGGGTAGTCTTACTTTTATTTTAGTTAGAGAGAGGTCGTTAGCTTTGGATGTTCATGCTTTGGCCAACAGGTTTATGAGGTTGGACGTTTCGAAACCTAGTCGGGTTCTTGCTTGTGTGGCTTCTTGGTCTTCCTTGTTTGAGCGCATCAAGGTGCGTCAGTATGATGATCCCCACTTGCTTGTCTTAAAGGACATAGTGCATCATGGTGATGCCAGGGAGGTACCTATTGGTGATGATGGGGTTTTGAGGATGCAGGGTCGGATTTGTGTTCTCAACGTGGATGGGTGGCATGGGTTTATTCTTGAGGAGGCCCATAGTTTTTCTGTATTCCATCCATCCAGGTGCTCAAAAGATGGACCAAGATTTGAGGTAGCACTACTAGTGGAGAAGAATGAAGAAAGATATTGTTGAGTATGTGGCTTGGCGTTTTAACTGTTAGCATGTGAAGTACGAGCATCATAGACCGGGTGGTTTTCTTCAGAGGCTTGATATTCTAGAGTGGAAGTGGGAGCGTACCACCATTGATTTTGTAGTTGGACTTCCACGCAACTTGAGGAGATTAGATGTTGTGTGGGTTTATTATGGTCAGACAACCCAAGTCTGCACACTTCATTGCGGTCATGAATACCTATTCTTCAGAGCAATTGTCTCGGATTTATAATTGGGAGATTGTTCTTTTTCATGGTTTGCACGTGTCTATTATCTTGGATTGAGGAACTCAATTCACATTGCATTTCAAGAGGGTAGTGCAATGAGATTTTGGAACACAAGTCGCGCTCAACACAACATTTCATCCCCAAAAGGATGGGAAGCCCGAGCGCACTATTCAAATTTAGGGGACATGATACGTGCATGTGTTATTAATTTCATGGTTTATGAGATCATTTACTGCTTGCAGATACCTATCACTCAAGTATCGAGATAACTCTTTACAAATCCTTATAAGGGAGGTGATATCACTCTCATGTCGGATGGTTTGAGCATGGGAAGGCTAGGTTGTTGGCCACTAATTTTGTTTTAGATCCTTTGGAGAAGGTGAAGTTTGTTTATGATCGGCTTTGTAAAGCAATATCTAGTTAGAAGGGTAATGCTGATCGAAGGGCTCGTGATGTGGCATTTATTGTGGGTGAGAGGTTTCTGCTTAGAGTTTCACCCAAGAAGGGTGTGATGAGCTTTGGGGAGAAGGGGGAGTTAAGACTTCGGTATGATGGTCTTTTCAAGATCCTTGAGAGCGTGGGTGTGGTGACGTAGAGACTTGCATTTCCACCCTGCTTATCGGGGGTTCACCCGGTGTTTCATGTTTACATGTTCCAGAAGTACTATGGTGATCCATCTCATGTATTAGATTTAAACTCAGTCTAGTTGGACAAGGAGTTTACCTATGTTAAGGAGCCGGTGAGTATATTGGACAGGCAGCTCCAGAAGCTGAGGTCAAACAACATTGCCTCAGTAAATGATCAATGGAGATGTCAATCGCTCAAAAGAAGACTTGGTAGACCTAGCCTGATATGCGTAGCCATTATCCTCAACTTTTTAGCACTTCAGGTATGTCTCTATACTCGTACAAGGACGAACGTTTTGCTCAAGAGGGGAGAATGTAACAACCGGTCGGTCGTTTTGTGTATTTGAGCCACGTTTCCCCTTTTGAAGCTTCTCTTAAGTGTAATTGTAGTTTTATGACCTGGGGGATTTCATTTCGAGGAAGTTTTGGAATGAATCCGATCCATCATTTCTTGGCAAAAAAGCTTAAATTGAAATGTTGATCGAGGTTTTACTTTTGTGAAAATGACCCGGAATGGTGTTTTGATGGATCCACTAGGTTCGTATAGTGATGCTTGACTTAGGCGTATGCCTAGAAATTTATTGGGGGTTCCTAGGTTGATTTAGCTCATTTTCCTTAAAGTTGGCAATTTGAAGGTTTAAAAATATCCTAAGTTTTATGCAGGTTGACTTCATGGCTACTAGGTTCAGATTTTGGCGTTAGGACTTGGAATAGGTCTTTTTTTGTCAATTGGAACTTGTCTGCAAAGTTTGGTGTTATTTTGAGTTGGGTTGATAGGAATCAGATGCATTGTTGTGTTTCTAGCAACTCTTGAGTTCATTGTGAAATTTCATGTGTTTTGGTGTCCGATTCGTAGTTCCGAATGCTATTATAGAGATGTGATCGCGCGAGCAAAATTCTATGATGTTTTTAGATTGTGTGGATGTATGGTGTGGAGCCCTGAGGGCTCGGGTGAGTTTCTGTCGCGTTTCAGATTGATTTGCTCATTTTTCATAGTTGCTGATGTTGCATGTCTTGCAAATGCGAAACAGTGTTCGCATTTACGAATCTCGTATTTGCGAGGTGGAAGTCGCATTTGCGATCAGGCGCCTGGACTAGGAAAAATCGGACTTGCGATAAAATGTTCGCTTTTGCGAAAGGGGGAGGGGGAACTTTGCAAATGCGAAGTCTGTGTTGCATATAAGACATGCACAGTGTTCAGTAGGCATCACAAATGCGATGTTCTTGTCGAATTTGCAAGGTTTGCATTTGCGACTTCTGCTGAACAAAATAATGAGATTTCGGGACTTAGCTTATTTATCACTTTGTTGACCCCTAGACTCGGTAGGAAGCGATTTTGAGGAGACATTTACATATACAACTATATGATAAGTGATTTTGATCCAATATCCACATGACGTTTTATGAGATTTAACATCTAATATGGGGAATTTGGAGAGAATTTTTGGGAAATTTTGACTATGTTTTGAAACATATAAATTTGTGATTTGAGAGTCGAATTGAACGCGCATGCAAAAACAGAACACATATATGGACTCATGGGGTTATGAGTAGTCGAGATCTACCCTTGGACTCGGGTATGGACTGGGGGGGGGGGGGCGTGTTTGACTTTTCGAGAATTGGGTAAAGATCTTAACTTTAATTATCAGAATTGGTTTTTCTTGCATCATTTGATGATATTAAGTCATTTCCTGTTAGATTTGAGCAGCGCGAAGGTGAATTTAGGAAAAAACTAGTTTTTGAGTGTTGATTTGGCTTAATTGAGGTAAGTATCATGTCTAACTTTTGAGCGGGAGAAACTATCTCCCATAGGAATAGGGTCTAATTGATTTATTTGTATTATGTGAAAAGGCGTGTACATGAGGTAATGAGCGTGTGTACTGTTTTATATGTGATAATTGACCGATTTAGACTCTTACATGGAATATCTTTCATTGAAGTTGTTATTACATGGAATATCATTCATTGCCATTTCACTTTCCTGTTTGATTGTGTTGCTACTTAAACTCTTGTATACATTATTGTTGAGTCGTGGGTTATGCGTTGTTGTGATATTGATATATTTATTTTGACAATTGTAGCATATGGGCATATGAGGTGCGAGTTGATTATTGTGTTGTGATGAGATGTGCATGCGGCGGCATAAGGGTGGTGTTATTGATACGCATGCGGCGAGATAAGGTGGTTTTGTGAGACTTTTGGTAGTAAGGGGAATTATTTCAGTTTTGAAGCATAGCGGCAAGATAAGGGGGTAGAAACGTGAAGCTATCCTAGATTTTTTTTTAAAAATAAATGTAAAACTCACGTGGCGACAAAAGGAAGATTTGTGAGGTGATTCTTGTTGCAAATTTTGTATTGGAACGACTTGATCATTTGAACTACTATTGTTTTCCTCAATTTATTTCTCTTGTATTTTAATTGTGTTTTGATTATTTTGTTGTTTTATCACATGTTTACTCTTTGCCACCATTTAGTGATTTTGTTCTGTTGTTTGCTTTATATTTATATTCTACACATGTTATCATGCTTAGTGAGTGTCTTGATATGTACGTCGTCACTACTCTACTAACGTTAGTCTTGATACTTAGGTGACATCAATTGTGGAGTACTCATACTATACTTATGCACATGTTTGTGCATATCCAGATACCTCAGAGCATGTCAGACGTTAGCTAGCCACTTTTGAGTTGCAGACGAGACTCCACAATATACCTGTTATTCCGCTTGCAGGACTCGCTGTCACCTTCTGATGTAATATTTAATACTATTTATTTTGCATTCCAAAACACTGTTGCATTTGAGATTTCTAGTGTACTCTCAATAGAGCTTATGACTCCTTGCTACCGGTGTTGGGGATGTTTGACTATTGATCAGTTTTCACTTTATTATGCCATTTATTAGTTTTAATTTATTAGCTAAGTTGTTTATTTTTATTAAATCCCAGCATGTGTTAGGCTTACCTTATATTAGAGACTAGGTGCCATCACGATCATAAAGGTGGGATTTTGGGGTAATGAAACTTCTTTTTATTTTCCTTTTTTCATGCAAATAAGCATCCAAACTTTTGTCAAAATATGTTTTTTTCCTCGATCAAGCTTGGGTAAAATCATATGCTTGACTTCATAAAGTGCCAAGGAAGTAAACAATAAAAAATTAATAGGTATAAGTTAACAACTAATCTAGGTTAGTAATTAGGTACAAAGAAGAAGGATATAACTTTCAGGCTCAAAAGCGCTTGCTAGGGATAACTGATGCATTAAGGAAGGTCAATGAAGGCATAAACGGGTAACAAAGAAGGGGTTTGATTATTTCTCAACTCATAAAGGATTTTGAAATTTTGGAGTATTCTTTTTTTCCCAAATAAGCGACAACTAATGAAGAGAAAAAATAGCTATCTACATCCCCACCCGCACACTTAAATAGTTTCATGTCCCCATGACATGCAAATAAACGGTAAAGATGAAAGAAACTTCCATGGATCTCTGCAATTTTTAGAGTGCTTGTTGTGTGGAGTAGCACTGCAATGAGCGTTGATCTTAACCATCAAGGTCTCCTGCACTTTCCGATTGATTGATAAAATTTAATTCTTAGACTTTGCTTATGCTGGTATTTGAGGAAGTACCTTAGTGAAAGGTAGACTAACTTGCATCTGCCTAATTACTTTTAGAAAGCGGCCAAACTGCTTATACAACTTTTGTCTTTGCTTTTGAGGAAAATGTTGAGCAGACATATCTTTGCTTTCCCCAGTCTTTTTACTCATTCATTTTTATTCTTCTTTCTTGTTGAAACTACGATTTTTATCATAATATTTAGACCATCCTCTAGGTCTTCCCTCACTTCACCCTCTTGATTCTCATTAAGGTTGGTCAAATTCGTTCCACTTTTTAGTACAATGTCTTAGTTATTTCTTTTGGATTTCATTAGTATCACTTGAGAGAGTTCCTGGGGCCCTCTTAGACAACATGTTAACGAGTTTCCCTATTTGGTTCTCTAGGTTCTAGATGTCTACATCATGAAGTTCAAATCTCTCATCCGACTTAATAATGCACGTCCCCATTAAATCATCTAAACTTGACTGGTTAGTCTATTGTAGTTGGTAATAGGGACCTTGTTTGTCTCGACCCCAAATCCTAACAGTTCATGATTGCGTCTATCGTGGAACTAGGCTAGCCAACCATCACATAACTACTCATTTGTTCTATTATAATATTTCAAAAATCAATAAGAAGAAGCAACAAAGTATAAAATAATTTCTTTCAGTCTTTACGCCCCAATAATATAAGCTAACAGTCTAACAATTCCCCCAAGACTGGAGTCAACCGATCACGAGCATCTAAGAAATAACTAACTCTGCTAATGTCTTAAGTAATTTCTATGAAATAAAATACTAATACTAAATAAGTAAGGGAAATGGAGAAGCTGCGAACGATGGACAGCTACCTCGAAATCCAAAAGCTGATGATGAATGAAACTCGGATGACTACTGCTTCGAACCAGTACTTGGATCTGCACACAGAGGTGCTGGGAGTAATGATGAGTACACCAACTCAGTAGTAATGAAAATAAATTACAGTCTGAAGTATATGAAACACACAACACAAAACACCAATCCACAAACAGTAAAACATCAAGTCTCCGTAAATTATACATCAAATACATAAGTTCGAAAACCAGTTTCCATAAAATCATTTGAAAAACAAGTATATTTTCCAATATTTCTCAGTAAAACTATCAGTAAAATCAGTTTGAAAAATGAAGTGAATCATAGTCAAAACTCAGTCAAATATCATCATAAAACTGCCCCTCGGGCCATAATCATCACTCAGTATCAATTTCCCTCAGCACCTCACCATCTCTCAGCATCAGCCCCGCGGGCAACCTCACTGTCACTCATGCCTCCCAATCACTCATCACTCAACACTCGCACTCAGTAGGTACTTGCGCTCACTGGGGGTGTGTACCGACTCCGGAGGGGCTCCTACAGCCCAATCGCTATAAATAAGACAAATCATGGCATCAATCACTCTCAGGCACTCAGCCTCTCTCATATCATAACATCCTCACAATATTGGCCATCGGCCTCACTCAGTCAAACACTTACAGCATGCCACTCGGGCCATGGATAAAACGGGGTTCTCGACCCAAAATAGTATTTCATTTTAAGAAATAGTAATATTATCAAATATGAGTGTCAACAATTCCACAAGAAAGACTGAGTGTAAAATTATAGTTTCAAAGTAGTGAGAATATCAGTAAAACAGTGCCCAAGGGGTTAAAACAAATCGACACTAGGCCCCAAACATGGCTTACAGCTTAATTATATCAAATCATAGTAGTATTATAGAGAATAAGCTTTAAAACAAATTTCACAACTCAATGGTTTCCTAAAAAGGTACATTTTTTCAAGTTTCAAATTCGTGCACGCCCACACTCGTCATTCAGTGTGTGCGTCACTCCAAATCTGTGAAAGGATGTAAATTCCGGGGTTTCATACCCTCAGGACAGGATTTAAAGACATTACTTACCTCAAACTAGCCCGAAAAGCTACTCTGCAACCCGCTTGCCTCTCGTATCAACTTCCGAGTGCTCCAAATCTTCCAAGATCAAATTTTTATAATCAAATTATGCTAAGGGAATGGATTCCAATTGAAAAATACCAATTTTTGCTCAAAACCCGATTAGCCAAAACCCGACCCCCAAGCCCGCGTCTCGGGACTCGACAAATTTTATACCAAAATGTTCATCATCGCCTCACGAGTCCGTACATATAAAGAACGTTAAAATAGGAGTTCATTTGACCCCTCAAATCATCCCCTAAATGTCTCATAATTTCAAGCCCTAACTCCACCTTTTTCTACTGAATTTTATGAATTAAACACTGGTATTTTGATCCTTAATCACATATAATCAAGTTTTAGGGTCCAGAATCTTTACCTCAACGAAGAACAATGATTTCCTCTCTTCAAAATCGCCTCAAAGCTCTTTTCCCGTTCAAAAATGGTGGAAAAATAGGTTATGGCCGCGGAGGGTTTATTTAAATACTGCCCAGGTATTTGTTCATCGCCATCGCGAGACCCACATCGCGATCGTGAAACACTAATCCTCAGCTGCCCAAAATACTCACTACGATCGCGGATTAGCTCACGCGATCGCAGAGCTCTAATTTCCATCCCACTGCGATCTCACCCATATTCACGCAATCGCGATGACCAACTGCCCCACTCACGGGCGCCCTCATTTACACTACGCGACCGCAACATGCTCCACGCGGTCGCACTTCTCAGCCTGCCCAACCTCTGCGATCCCGGACACACTTATGCATTCGCAGAGAGAAAATTCCTTCTCCTCTCAATTTGCACCGCGCGATCGCAGTTCTTCCTACGTGATCGCAGTGAAGGATTTTCTGCTGCACAAAAACAAGAAAACATCAGACTTTACAAGTTCAAACATACCCGTTAACCATCCGGAATCAATCCCGAGCCCCTCGGGATCCCAACAAAATTTACCAACACATCATAAGTGATCATTCAAACTTAGTTGCACCCTCAAAACACTAAAAATAACATCAAAACACCAAAATCACTTCGGATTCAAGCCTAAGAACTTTGAAATTTCTAAATTCCACCAACGACGTCGAAACTATCCAAAACAACTCCGATTGACTTGAAAGTTTGCAGACATATCCAAAATGACATTAACAATCTATTACAACTTCCGAAATTCCATTCCGACCCCGATAGCCTATTTTCCACTGCCGACAAAAAATCGCCAAAAACTAACTTTCGCCAGTTCAAGCCTAATTCTACACCGGACATCACAAAATTATTATGAACACACTCCTAAGTCCCAAATCACCCAACGAAGCTATCCGAGTCATAAAATCTTCATTCCGAGGTCGTTTACCAATAAGTCAACTCTTAGTTGACTTTTCCAACTATAAGGCTATTTTTAGAGACTAAACGACTAAACTCTCACTACAACCATTCCGATTCTGAGCCTACCAACTCTAACACATCATAATCAATATAACCAACCTATGCCAAGGAAATAACAGAAATTATAATGCAGGTTCTACGTAACGACCGATCGGGTCGTTACATTCTACCCCTCTTAAACAAATGTTCGTCCTCAAACGGGTCTAGAAACATACCTGGAGTCTCAAACAAGTGAGGATATCTGCTCTGCATCTCCCGCTCGGTCTCCCAAGTAGCCTCCTCCACTGGCTGACCTCTTTACTGTACTTTCACTGAAGTTATATTCTTAGACCTCAACTTTCTGACCTGACGATCCAAAATTGCTACTGGCTCAACCTCATATGACATATCATCCTCGAGCTGAACTGTGCTGATGTCTAAAACATGTGAAGGGTCACCAACATACTTCCGCAGCATCGAAACATGAAATACCGGATGAATACTCGACAAGCTGGGTGGCAAGGCAAGTCTATAAGCTACCTCCCTAACCTTCTTAAGTACCTCAAAAGGACCAATAAACAAGAACTCAGCTTTACCCTCTTCCTGAACCTCATAACGTCGTTCATGGGAGATACCTTCAGCAGTACCTTATCACCTTCCATAAAAGACACATCCCGGACCTTCCGGTTCGCATAACTCTCCTGCCTAGACTGCGCCGTGCGAAGTCGCTCCTGAATCAACTTCACCTTCTCCAACGCATCCTGAATCAAATATGTGCCCAATAGCCTAGCCTGACCAGGCTCGAACCAACCAACCAGAGATCTACACCTCCTACCATATAAAGCCTCATACGATGCCATCTGAATACTGGACTGGTAGCTGTTATTATATGCAAACTCCGCTAGTGCAGAAACTGATCCCATGAACCACCAAAATCAATCACACAGGCACACAACATGTCCTCCAAAATCTGAATAGTCTTGTCCAACTGCCCGTCAGTCTGAGGATGAAATGCAGTGCTCAACTCTACCTGAGTACCCATACCTCTCTGTACGACCTTCCAAAACTGAGATGTGAACTGAGTACCTCTATCAGAATTGATAGAGACTGGAACCCCATGCAATCGGACAATCTCCCTAATGTAGATACCAGTTAACCGCTCTGAAGTATAAGTAGTACCAACAGGAATGAAGTGCGCGGACTTGGTCAATCTATCCACAATGACCCAAATAGTGTCAACACCCTTCGAAGTCCATGGAAGCCAAACTACAAAGTCCATAGTGATTCACTCCCACTTCCACTCCGGAATATCTAACCTCTGAAGTAATCCACCTGGTCTCTAGTGCTCATACTTGACCTGCTGGGAGTTGAGACATCGTGCTACATACTCAACAATATCTCTCTTTATCCGCATCCAACAATACTGTTGTCTCAAGTCCTGACACATCTTCGCGGTACCCGGATGGATGGAATACCGCGAGCTGTGGGCCTCTGCTAATATCCACTCTCGAAGTCCATCCACATTAAGCACGCAAATACGGCCCTGCATCCTCATAACACCGTCATCACCAATAGTCACATCCCTGACATAATCCTGACGGACCCTATCCTGGAGTACTAACAAATACGGATCATCATACTACCGAGCTTTAATCTGATCATAAAGAGAAGACCGGGAAGACATGCTAGCTAATACCCGCGGAGGGTCTGACAAATCCAATCTCACTAACTGACCCGCTAAAGCCTGAACATCAAGTGCTAAAGGTCGCTCTGCTGCTGAAAGGTAATCTAGACTCCCCAAACTCTCGGCTCTGCAACTCAAGGCATTGGCCATTACATTGGCCTTCCCCAGATGATACGAAATAGTAAGGTCATAATCCTTGAGAAGATCTAACCATCCCCTATGCCGCAAATTCAAATCCTTCTGCCTCAGCAGATACTGCAAACTACGATGATCAGTGAAGATATCACGCTGCACTGCATACAGATAATGGCGCCAAATCTTTAAGGCATGAATGATGGAACCTAACTCAAGATCGTGCACTGGATAATTCTTCTTGTGCACCTTCAACTGTCTCGACGCGTAGGCAATCACCCTACTGTCCTGCATCAATACCGCTCCCAAACCAACTCTAGAAGCATCACAATAGACTGTATAAGAACCCAAACCAGTAGGCAAAACTAGTACCGGAGTTGTGGTCAATGCTGACTTGAGCTTGTGAAAGCTCACCTCACACACGTCGAACCATCTGAATGGAGTACCTTTCTGGGTCAATCTGGTCAATGGTTAAATAGAGGGAATCCTTCCACAAAGCGACGGTAATATCTTGCCAAACCAAGGAAACTCACGATCTCTGTAGCTGAGGATTCTTTGGATCAACCTGAATACCCTCACTAGACACCACGTGTCCCAAGAAAGCTACTGAACCTAGCCAAACCTCACACTTGGAGAATTTTGCATAAAGCTTCTCCTCCCTCAATCTCTGCAACACAACTCTCAAATGCTTAGCATGCTCCTCCTGGCTACGAGAATATACCAGGATGTCATCAATGAACACAATGACGAACGAATCAAGGTAAGGCTGAAACACACTATTCATCAATTGCATGAATGCGGCTGGGGCATTGGTCAGCCCAAATGACATAACCAGAAACTCATAATGACCATATCTGGTCCTGAAAGCAGTTTTTGGAATGTCAGAATCCCGAATATTTAGCTGATGATATCCAGACCTCAAATCAATCTTAGAGAACACTCTAGCTCCCTGAAGCTGGACAAACAAGTCATCAATACGGGGCAAAGGATATCGGTTCTTCACCGTAACCTTTTTCAGCTTCCTATAATCAATACACATGTGCATGGAGCCATCTTTCTTTTTGTGCTTTCACAAACAACACCGGTGCACCCCAAGGTGACACACTAGGCCGAATGAACCCCTTATCTAATAGTTCCTGAAGCTGCTCTTTCAATTCCTTCAACTCCGATGGTGTCATACGGTAAGGTGGAATAGAGATAGGCTCGGCGTCTGGCACCAGGTCAATACCAAAATCAATATCCATGTAAGGTGGCATGCCTGGCAGGTCTGCAGGGAATACATCCGAAAAGTCACGGACTACAGGAACATAATCAACAAATGAGTCTCACTACTAACATCCCTCAAAAAAGCAATATAAGATTCACACCCTTTCTCAACCATACCCTGAGCCTTCAAATAAGAAATCACTCTGCTAGGCACATGCTCTATAGACCCTCTACACTCAACTTTCGGAACTCCGAGCATAGCTAGGGTCACGGTCTTAGCGTGACAATCAAGGATCTCACGACATGGGGATAACCAATCCATGCCCAGAATGACATCAAAATCAACCATACTGAGTAACATCAAGTCCACTCGGGTCTCTAGACCCCCATTAGATATAAGACACGACCGATACACACGGTCCACAACAATAGTATCGCCCAACGGAGTCGAAACATGAATAGACATAACTAAAGACTCACGGGGCATATTTAGAAAGTGAGCAAAATAGGATGAGACATAAGAGTACGTGGAACCAGGGTCAAATAAAGCCAAAGTGTCACTGTGACAAACTAAGATAGTACTTGTAATCACCGCATCTGACGCCATAGCATCAGGCCTAGCCGGAAGTGCATAGATACGTAGCTGGCCTCCACTTGCTCGACCTCCCCTTCTAAGGCGACCTCTAGCTGCCTGACCACCACCCCTGGCTGCTTGGGTAGGTGGTGAAGTGATTGGGGCTGAAGTCGAGGGTTGAACCCTCTGCTGAGATGAACTACCAGGACGACGGGTACACTGCCTCCACCCATGTCCGAACTCTCCACACTCAAAATAACCACCTGGAGCTGAAGATGGAGATTGATGAAAACCCCGGCCACCATGATAACCACCGGACGGACCATGCATAGAAGAACCCTGATATGATGATGCCTTAGAGGAGCTCTGAGCTGGAAGGGAACTAAAAGATGAACGTCCCTATTGAGAAGTGCGAGGACCCTTCCCCGAAGATGCACCACTGTAAGCTGAGCGAGCTGGTTGTGGAGGTCTAAACGGACGACCTATGCTATGCTGAAACTGCCCTCTGGAAGGGGCACCACTGAAGCTACCTGATCCTCGAGGCCTCTTGGCCTCCCTCTCCTCCCTCTACTGCCTACGAACCGACTCAATGTCCCGAGCAATGTCAACTACCTGCTCAAATATAGCTCCAGACACTCTCTCCCTGGTCATAAAAATCCAAAGCTGATACGTGAGACCATCTACAAACCTCCTGATCCTCTCCCAACAGTAGGGACTAACTTAGAAGCATGTCGAGACAACTCAGAATACCGCATCTCGTACTGTGTAACTGACAACTTGCCCTGGCGCAGCTGCTCAAACTGCCTGCGCTGATCCTCTTTGTGGGACTGAGGAACATACTTCTCCAAAAAGATCGTAGAAAATTGCTGCCAGGTGAGAGGTGCTGAACCAACTGGCCTACGCCTCTCGAATGCCTCCCACCAAGTGAAAGCAGCACCAGCAAACTGAAATGTAGCAAATGAGACCGCACTAGTCTCCAAAATACCAGCAGTACGGAATATCCTTTCGCATTTATCCACAAAACCTTGGGCATCCTCACCCTCTGTGCCGCTGAAAGTTGGAGGCTGAAGTCTACTGAACCTCTCCAGCCTACGCTGCTCATCCTCGGGCATAGCTGGAACCACATATACCTGTACTGGGGCAACCGGCTGGGCTGGGACTACACCCGGTGCCTGAATACCCTGTACAACCTACTCAGGTGTCCGGGCAGCTGGAGTCTGAATGCCTCCCCCGACCTGAGCTTCAGTGGCAGTAGTAGACATAGCAACTGCCTGATCCAAACTGGTACACACCATCAATATGTGAGCCAGCGTCTCCTGAAGACCCGGAATAACAATAGGCATTGCCGGTGCCTAAGCCTGTCCCGCTGGAGCACCCTCGGCGGGAACCTGATCCTGAATGATAACGGGATCCTATGGTACTGTCCCAGCTACTGCGCGAGTTAGTCCCCTAACTCCACCACGGCCTCGACCTCTTGTGGGTCTAGCAGGTGTCTGGTCACCCTAATCGGTAGTGCGTGTCCTTACCATATGTGAGAGAATGAAACAACATGAGTTTAGATTCCAAGAACCAATAGAATGGCACGACAGAGTTCTAGAAATGAGATTTTTCCTAAGCGTTCTGCAGCCTCTCGAAGATAAGTACAGATATCTCTGTACCGATCCGCAAGACTCAACTGAACCTGATCATGATCGCTGAGTCCTATGTAACCTAGAGCTCTGATACCAACTTGTCACGACCCCAAATCCTAACATGTCGTGATGGCGCCTATCAAGGAACTAGGTTAGCCAACCATCAAATAACTACTCATTTTTTCTATTATAATATTTCAAAAATCAATAACAAGCAGCAATAGAGTATAAAATAATTTCTTTAAGTCTTTACGCCCGAATAATATAAGCTAACAGTCTAACAATTCCCCTAAGAATGGAGTCAACTGATCACGAGAATCTAAGAAATAACTAACTCTGCTAATGTCTTAAGCAATGTCTATGAAATAAAATACTAATAATAAGTAAGGAAGAAAAATGGAGAAGCTGCAGACGTTGTACAACTACCTCGAAATCCCAAAGCTGATGATGAATGAAACTCGGATGACTACTGCTCCGAACCAGTACCTGGATCTGCACAAAGAGGTGTTGGGAGTAATGATGAGTACGCCAACTCAGTAGTAATGAAAATAAATCACATTCCGAAGTATATGAAACACACAAAACAAAACACCAATCCCCAAACAGTAAAACATGAAGTCTCCATAAATTATGCATCAAATACATAAGCTCGAAAACCAGTTTCCATAAAATCATTTGAAAAACAAGTATATTTTCCAATATTTTTCAGTAAAATCAGTTTGAAAAATGAAGTGAATCATAGTCAAAACTAAGTGAAGTATCATCATGAAACTGCCCATGGGGTCATAATCATCACTCAGTATCAATTTCCCTCAGCACCTCACCATCTCTCAGTATCAGCCCCGCGGGCAACCTCACTGTCACTCATGCCTCCCAATAACTCATCACTCGGCACTCGCACTCAGTAGGTACCTGCGCTCAGTGGAAGTGTGTACAGACTCCGGAGGGGCTCCTACAACCCAAGCGCTATAAACAAGCCAAATCATGGCATCAATCACTCTCAGGCACTCGGCCTCTCTCATATCATAACATCCTCACAATATTGGCCCTTGGCCTCACTCAGTCAAACACTCTCATCATAACACTCGGGCCATTAATAAAACGGGGTTCTCGACCCAAAATAGTATTTCATTTCAAGAAATAGTAATATTATCAAATAAGAGTGTCAACAATTCCACAAGAAAGACTGAGTATAAAATCATAGTTTCAAAGTAGTGAGAATATCAGTAAAATAGCCCCCAAGGGGTTAGAACAGATCGACACTATGCCCCAAACATGGCTTACAACCCAATTATATCAACTTATAGTACTATTATAGAGAATAAGCTTTAAACGCAATTTGACAACTCAATGGTTGCCTAAAAAGGTACATTTTTCCAAGTTTCCAATTCGTGCACGCCCCACACTCGTCATTCAGTGTGTGCGTCACTCCAAATCCATGAAAGGGTGTAAAGTCCGGGGTTTCATACCCTCAGAACAGGATTTAAAGACATTACTTACCTCAAACTAGCCCGAAAAGCTACTCTACAACCCGCTTGCCTCTCGTATCAACTTACGAGTGCTCCAAATATACCAAGATCAGATATTTATCATTAAATTATGATAAGGGAATGGATTCCAATTGAAAAATACCAATTATTGCTCAAAACCCGAAATTAGCCAAAACCCGACCCCGGGCCCGCATCTCGGAACTCAAACAAATTTTATACCAAAATGTTCTTCATCGTCTCACGAGTCCGTACATATAAAGAATGTTAAAATCGGAGTTTGTTTGACCCCTCAAATCATCCCCTAAAGGTCTCATAATCTCAAGCCCTAACTCCACCTTTTTCTACTGATTTTCATGAATTAAACAATGGTAATTTGATCCTTAATCAGATATAATCGAGTTTTAGGGTCCAAAATCCTTACCTCAACAAAGAAAAATGATTTCCTCTCTTCAAAATCGCATCAAAGCTCTTTTCCCGTTCATAAATGGTGGAAACATAGGTTATGGTCGCGGAGGGTTTATTTAAATACTGCCCAGGTATTTGTTCATCGCGATCGTGGGACCCACATCGCGATCGCATCCATATTCACGCGATCGCGATGACCAACTGCCCCACTAACGCACCCCCTCATTTACACTACGCGACCGCAGCATGCTCCATGCGATCACACTGTTCAGACTGCCCAACCTCTGCGATCACGGACACACTTATGCGATCGCAGAGAGCAAATTCCTGCTCCCCTCAATTTGCACTACGTGATCGCGGTTCTTCCTACGTGATCGTAGTGAAGGATTTTCTGTTGCACATAAACAAGAAAAATAGTAGACTTTACAAGTTCAAACATACTCGGTAACCATCTGAAACCCATCCCGAGCCCCTCGGGATCCTAACCAAATTTACCAACACATCATAAGTGATCATTCAAACTTAGTTGCACTCTCAAAACACTAAAACTAACATCAAAACACAAAAAACACTTTGGATTCAAGCCTAAGAACTTTGAAATTTCTAAACTCCACCAACGACGTCGAAACTATCCAAAACAACTCCGATTGACCTGAAAGTTTGCAAACATATCCAAAATGACATTACGAATCTATTACAACTTCCGAAATTCCATTCCGACCCCGATAGCCTATTTTCCACTGCCGACCAAAAATCGCCAAAAACTAAGTTTCGCCAGTTCAAGCCTAATTCTACACCAGACATCACAAAATTATTCAGAACACTAAATCCGCGTTCCGAGGTCATTTACCAATAAGTCAACTCTCAGTTGACTTTTTCAACTATAAGGCTATTTTTAGAGACTAAACGACTAAACTCTCACTACAACCATTCTGATTCCGAGCCTACTAACTCTAACACATCATAAACAGTATAACCAACTTATGCCAAGGCAATAACATAAATTATAATGCAGGTTATACGTAACGACCGACCGGGTCGTTACATTATTAATTTTGAAAACCTTAATTCCCAACCAAGGTGTCATGATGACCCCTAACACTGCTTTCTAGACAAGCTAACACTTAACAAAAATAAAGAAATGAGAATAGGCATAAAATAACAGGATATCTTAATAAAGGATAAAGCACAGTAATGTATAACAAGACCAAAAACAACAATCATCTAATACCTCATAAAACTGGTGTCACTAAGTACATGAGTGTTTACATAATTACTAAGTACAACGTCTAGAATAAATAATACACTGTTTGAATCATATAAACAATAGAAAAACTATAATAAAGGGGACTCCAAGTCCTGCAAATGAGAGTACAACACTTTCTCGTGTCTCGTCAAATCAACAACTAGTGCGTCCTCTATGTACCACTAGGTTCAACATCAAAATTTGCACAAGACTTGAAGAAGTGTAGTATGAGTACAACCAAGCCAATATACTACGCGAGTGTGAAGCCTATCCCCGATAAGGTAGTGAAAAGGCTAAGATAACACACCTACATATAAACTTATGCAGTTAAGTGCGATAAAATAACGAGAGATATAATAATTAGGAGAACAAGAAAATTTGCAAGTAAGATAGCAAATAGATAGCAAGTGAAATAACAAGTATAGTAGTAAGAAGAAATAACACGTGGAATAACAAAAGGAGTAACTAAGGAATATAATGACTATAACCTCAAAATAACAACACCAAACAAGCCTATCACCAATATTCAAGTCCAAGTGAGTAGGTAACAAAACCATGAAACAGCGTAGCCAATCCCTAAATCCGTAGAGTAAAAGCAAGGAATGCGAGATAACAATCAAATGACACGACATCAACATTCGTCCTTTTACACTCATCCTCACAAATATTGAAACATCCTTCGTGCATATTCACTCTTCCTTATGAGTACCAAAATATGTACAATAGTCATAACGTAAAGAATCAAAGAAACACCCTTCGTGCAATTCACTATTCCTCACCAAGCATAAACATGTGAAGCAGTACCATGCAAGGTTGAAACCACAAACAATATCAAGAAAACTGGTTGAGCATAACCCGCTATATGGAAAACGGTCATCACTTTCAACCAGTAGCAAAAATAGCATTTCAATAGTCTTACTACCTAATATCACAACAAGCTCAACACGACTATTGACATGATTAGTGTTGATACCCAATTCTTCTCAAAAAAATATTTTAAATTGCAAATATATCTTCAAAATCATGCATTAATAGAAATTGGTATTTTTCCACAATTTTCCTATATTTTTACTAATTTATCCAGCATTTTATTTCCAACAAATAATTAAAAAATTTCATCACAAATGATTTCAAAAGCATTTCTTGATTTTATTTATGGTTTATGGTCCTAATAAGACCAAATTATTTCATAATTAGACAAATTGGCATCTTTTGGCTATAATTGTAATAACTTTGCAATTATAGTCCAAACATATAATTTTATACTATTTTTTACAATAAACTAGTCATTTGTATTTTTAAATACTAAATAATCATTTTAGACTATTTTCTATGCATGAAATTAATTTTTATAATTATTAGCTATTTTTAAAATGATTTTAATTTGAATTGGGTATTTAACAAATAGCCTATTTTAATTAATTACAACTTAAATTAAACATAAATTAAATCAACCCAATACCCCAAAGCCCAATTCCTAAATCTACCCGGCCCAGACCTGATTTAATCTTGGCCATTGATCAATTTTGACCAACGACCTAGATTCACCCTTACCTAATTTAACCTAAACCACCTACCCCATCCCCTCATTTCTCTCTTTCTCTCTGCCCTTACACCCTCTCATTCTCTCTCAAGCTCTCTGCCTAACCATGGCTTCCACGCACCGGTTGCCTGTTCGCCGGTAATAGCGGTGGCTCCACCACCACCCTTGTCTTCAATGGCTCCCCCCCATGCCGGATTCTTGCAATATCTGAGGTCCTCAAGGGACCAGTGGCTGTTCACTCACACCCATGGCATGTTCATGCCGTTCTCAGGCCACCATGGCCCGTTCGAGTAAGATATTTCTATTTTCGGCTAAATCTATGGTTTCTAAGCATGATTCTCTTTATCTCTGGGTTATCTCTCTCAAAACCCTAATTTTATCTCTTTAGTCTTTAGATCTGTAACAAATCTAAGAGTATTTTGAGTTATTTTGTTGTTTTCCATGAGAATCTTTCCGATTTTTCAAAACGCCTCTTCGTCTTCATAACTAGGGTTTCTTATCCTCTTTTCAAAATGACTTTTCCTCTGATTATAAGTGATGTTCTATAATCTCTAATGTGTTTAAAAGGTTTATTTAGGTTTCCCCTTTTTACGTGATTAATTTTGTTAAAAACCCTAATTCATTTGGTTTTAATTCTGTGTTCTGAGACTGTCTTTGCTTATTTGTTCGTTTGATTTGTATGTATACCTGTTTCTCATGAATACATTCTGAGTTTCTGTTATTTTACCCTATTATGCTTATTAGGGTTTCTGATTTTTCTTCTTCCTCCTATATTATTTATACTTTGTTTACTGACAGAAACTTGTGGTAACATCCTCTAATCAGTACTTTTTCTAGTTGAATCCCTGATTTTCTGTGATTTCTACCCTATTATGCTTATTAGAGTTTTTAATTTTACTCCTTCTTGCCTATACTGTGATTATCTCGTTTATTTACAGAAATTTATGTAAATTCCCCTTAATTAGTACCACTCCTAAATAAATCCCTAATTTCCTGTAATTGATACATTTCACTAATTTCTTGTGATGATCTCCTTTACTGATTTCCTATGGTAACATTCTTTACTAATTTCCGACCTTTAGTTTATTTCTTGCCTTATTACACGATTGACTATACTGTTCATTGATTCTTACTTCCTTAATTAGAACCTTATGAACCTAGTCCTAATTGTTTACTATGTGCCTACTATGTTTGAATTATTTCCTTATCTATTATGCCCCAGCTACACATTGATTTCCTTCCTTGTTTGGCTACCTTTCTCTTACCGTTTGAAGTTAACTCCCTTAATTAAGGGAGTACTTGCACTGATTTTATTCTTATTGGTTCTGAATTTATAATTGTTGTGCAATTGTGATTCTTACCTTATTTACTTCGGTTCAAACTGCTATATATACTACTCTCATTAACAATCTTCACACACACAAACACATTAGTTCAAACTCTCTCAGACTCAAAGCTTTTCCCGCTTTCTTTCTTGCTACTTGCTATTGTTGCTGAATTAGACAAGGTTAATTATTGCACTCTTTTGTTCTTCACTTTGTGTTTGCTCTCTTTACTGGTATATTCTAATTTTCAATTCAAGTTGCAAAACCAATATGTTTCTTTTACTGCTTCATTTTATCATGTTCCTAATTTGTTTCTATTTATGGTTTTGTTGTTTAACATGTAGTTAACCTGTTCACATTATTGCTCATCTAGCATGTTATGTTATGTCCTACCCCCCTCTTAGGATCAATATGCTTATGAATATGTTACTCCATTTGTAGTATGTTCCCAATTGACTATGTTCTGTCTATGCATGTTTAAATGGTTAATTGATTGATTCCTCCAGTTTCCAATACAAACATGTTTTGTAAGCAATTTGTTATTCATAGCTGTCCTGATTATATCCTCAGTTCTATTTTATACCACATGTCTTCTATTGTCTATTCTGAAATCCATAATCCCCATACTAAGTTTACACCATTAGTTATCCCCAACCCCATTAGCTCCCTCAGCACTTCTGACTCTATTCAACCAATAGCCTATGACCTATTGACTGCTATTTCTTTGAAACTTCAATGCTTCTGTCTGTTATGTGTTCACCATACATGCTCTACTTGTCCCTAATCCCCAATGATCCCTGTGTGAAGGAATGTGATTTGGTTGTGCTGAACCTGTTTGTGCTGTAATTAGTCTACCGTTTGTTAATTACCCTACTCTTGTTCAAAATATTTTACTACTAAACCCCTTTAATACTTTTATAAACTTCACTGAGTCTTTTCAACATTGTTTTATACCAAAGCCTTTTCAAAACTATGCCAAGCACTCTCACTCTACTCGTTAGGTCCTTAAGTTCTGCCCTTCCAGTTTATGAATGCTTTAGGATTCCTATGAGATCCCTCTGATCTCTGATGTACTGGGGTTGGATCTTCCACACTGCACTTACTCAGTTCTGGTTATGAAATCTGGGTGTGAGCACTGCCCGGGATCCTTGAGGTCCTTAGGGAACTCTGACGCACCCGGACATGAGAAAGACTATGAAATACTTGGGCATTTGAGCTTGTGGAAATCCGGGCCAGTTTCAAGCTCCCTATAATTTAACTTCTTCTTTTCCTTTATCTAATTATGTAATTCATTGAAATATTGGTTTGTAATAATTATTGTAAACGAATATTGGGGATGACTAGTGAAATGGGGAGGGTAGCTATTTATTTCTATCATTCGGGTAGAAAACATGTTATAGGTTTTACCTTATGTATACTTGCATTAAAATCCCTGCTTTAGGACCAATACATTCAAATCATGTCATGCACTAGATATCATGTTCTTCGATTTACTGCTTCAGCATCTTAATTGACACTAATACATATTCGTGTTTATGATTATCACTTAGAAATACTGCTCCTAGGTTAATAAAAAGCATCAACACAAAAGTTGTTACTCATGTGCATTCATAAATCATACTCTGTAACTCCTTGTGCATTTACAGATCATGCCTCTAAGAATCATGTCTTGAACATTCTGCAATCATATGTGCATATTAGATACCATGCTCTAGGGTCTCGTTTAATATGCCTTTTTAAACTACTGATTCATAAACGAGGTAAAAACAGTCTCACATATGATTATCCTATTTTAAATAAAACTGGTAATAACCCCTGCATTCTTAGATTTATAAGACATATAACAGTATGCTTTAGGAATAAACAAACTCACAATTGTGATTCTTACCTTATTTACATAGGTTCAAACTGCTATATATACTACTCTCATTAACAATCTTCACACACACGAACACATTAGTTCAAACTCGCTCACACTCAAAGCTTTTCCCGCTTTCTTTCTTGCTACTTGCTACTGTTACTGAATTAGCCAAGGCTAATTATTACACTCTTCTGTTCTTCACTTTGTGTTTGCTCTCTTTACTGGTATGTTCTGATTTTAAATTCATGTCCCAAAACCAATATGTTTCTTTTACTGCTTCAGTTTATCATGTTCCTAATTTGTTTAAATCTATGGTTTTGTTGTTCAACATGTAGTTAACCTGTTCACATTATTGCTCATCTAGCATGTTATGTTATGTCCTACCCCCTATTAGGATCAATATGCTTATGAATATGTTACTCTCTTTGTAGTATGTTCCCAATTGACTATGTTCTGTCTATGCATGTTTAAATGGTTAATTGATTGATTCCTCCAGTTTCTAGTATAAACAAGTTTTGTAAGCAATTTGTTATTCAGAACTGTCCTGATTATATGCTCAATTTTGTTTGATACCACCATATCTTCTATTGTGTATTCTGAAATCCATAATCCCCATTCTAAGTTTACACTATTAGTTATCCCCAACCCTATTAGCTCCCTAAGCACTTCTGACTCTATTCAACCAATAGCCTATGACCTATTGACTGCTATTTCTTTGAAACTTTAATGCTTCTATATGTTATGTGTTCACCATACATTCTCTACTTGTCCCTAATACCCAATGATCCCTGTGTGAAAGAATGTGATTTGGTTGTGCTGAACCTGTTTGTGTTGTAATTAGTCTACCGTTTGTTAATTACCCTACTCTTGTTCAGAATATTTTACTACTAAACCCCTTTCCTACTTTTATAAACTTCACTGAGTCTTTTCAACATTGTTTTATACCAAAGCCTTTTCAAAAATATGTCAAGCACTCTCACTCTACTCCTTAGGTCCTTAAATTCTGCCCCTCCAGTGTATGACTGCTTTGGGATTCCTATGAGATCCCTCTGAAATCTAATGCACTAGGGTTGGATCTTCCACACTACGCTTACTCAGTTCTGGTTATGCAATCTGGGTTTGAGCACTGCCCGGGATCCTTGAGGTCCTTGTGTAACACTGACACACCTGGACATGAGAAAGGCTATGAAATATTTGGGCATTTGAGGTTGTGGAAATCGAGGCCAATTTCAAGCTCCCTATAGTGTAACTTCTTCTTTTCCTTTATCTAATTATGTAATACATTCAAATATTAGTTTGTAATAATTACTGTAAACGAATATTGGGGATGACTAGTGAAATGGGGAGGGTAGATATATATTTCTATCATTGGGGTAGAAAACATGTTATAGGCTTTACCTTATGTATACTTGCATTAGAATCCCTGCTTTAGGACCAATACATTCAAATCATGTCATGCACTAGATATCATGTTCTTAGGTTTACTGCTTCAGCATCTCAATTGACACTAATACATATTCGTGTTTATGATTATCACTTAGAAATACTGCTCCTAGGTTAATAAACAGCATCAACACAAAAGTTGTTACACATGTGCATTCATAAATCATACTCTATAACTTCTTGTGCATTTAGAGATCATGCCTCTAAGAATCATGTCTTGACCATTCTGCAATCATATTTGCATATTAGATACCATGCTCTAGGGTCTCGTTTAATATGCCTTTTTAAACTACTGCTTCATAAAAGAGGTAAAAACAGTCTCACATATGATTATCCTATTTTAAATAAAACTGGTAATAACCCCTGCATTCTCAGATTTACAGCACCTATAACAGTATGCTTTAGGAAAAAACAACCTCTAAATTGTTTAATGATTCAGGTAACTATTATGCATGATCCCACGCCTAGGCAAGCCTTAGGTAACTAATATGTCTAAAAACTGGAGAAAAAATCTTTTTTATGTTTACTGCTTAACAATTGATAAGTTTTGAAATCAGTAGGCAAACTGATTAGGGCCTCTGCTTCTGATTTTATAAAACAAAACTACATATCCTTTGTGTTTTGATATTCACCAAGACATCATGCCTTAGGATCCTTTCTAATAAAACTGCCTCTTTATTGTGTTTGAGACGTCCTGCTTATGTGCATTATCTGTGGAGGTAAATTTGAGCCTCATAACTATTTTTCTGCCTTTATCTGTTAAGTTCTATTTGTTCTTGCATGTCGCCTAGCATTTTCTCCTTTAGAAAACCATAGGGGGTTATGTCTAGAACTGCCTATATTAGAGGTCCTAGATCCCTCCTGGACCATTAAGAAGGACAAGTAACAGCACGCATAGAGATCGCTAAATTAAACTCGCCTAATAACCGCTAAGGGGTGGGGTAAAGGGTAGGTATGGATATAATGACCGGTACGCTAATGGCACGTGTAGCCCCTTTCTGAGGAGTGATTACTGGAAATTGTACTGATGTGATCCTATAGGATAAATAACTTAGTACTCCTATATCCCTTACACATGTGTTCAGACTTCAAATATTTTAAAAACTTTATCACGTATGTGTGCTTAGACTGCGAGTCTTTTCAAAACCTTTATTTGTTTACATGTATGCTCTTTGACCGCTTATTTGCTACTTGTTTAAATTCACAAAGCTTGTTTGGTCGGGAACCATAGTTGTGGACTTTGAGGGGTTCCTAACACCTTCCCCTTGAAGTAATTTCAAGCCCTTACCCAATCTCTGGTTATCCAATATGTGTTATAAATGACCCTTAGTAGGTGCCCTAACGCACCTTAATTCGTTAGGTGGCGACTCTTCAAATTCCTTATATATCCCTTATCCCAAAAGGAAATGAGTTGTCCCAATAATGTCAAAGACCCTGATTGATGTGAAAGGAGAGGAAAAAGGGGGCCCGAAAATTAGTAATAGTCAGTGAGTTATACAATCTAGTTAAAGCATGAAAAACATACTACATGAAGCAACTACATGTAAATAAGCTAGTTATACCTATATGCTTAGCCCATAGAAAATTCATATATACTAATCGCCTTGCATATACGCCGATCCCAACATATATAACACGTAGCAACTAGACACAACTACATCCAAATTACCAAGTTTAACCAAGACACTTACGTCTTTACGACACAATTCAACCCTCCTGAGGATTTTAGGCTTTTACCATTTCAAACTGCTTTGTGAATTTGTACCTTTACTTTGTTAATATTTTCACCCTTTCCCCTTTCCCCTTTATGTGCAATTAATTATTTATCTCTTTCAAGTATTTATTCTTTCCCAAAAGCAAAACGGACATGTTTCCTTGTTTCCCTTTGTAACTGCTTTAAATTGCAACTATTGTATTTACCGCTTTCATAACGTGCAAATACATGACTACATGCTTTTATTGCTTATTTATTGTCGCATAATCATGCTCAACATAATTTTCCACTCGTTCCAATACAAATCTTATAGCAACGCTTGATGAGTGATTGCGTGCTTCCTATTTTATCACCTCTAAATTCGGAAAGGCTTATTTGCGGTAAAACCATACGATCAGCAGTGCAGTCGATGGTTTCGTGCCTTCCCCCTTGAGTTTGTCTGCTCAAGGGTACCAATCTAAAACACCATAGAAACATTACTCTGTTATATTGTACATGCATCATGGTCAAACCTACCCGATTTAATGTGTCGTCCGCACAATAACCCTTTAAGATAGCCTTGTCCAAAGTCCATCGAGGTTTCCATAATCCCAACGGACGCAATCACGTTCTGTGAATTTATTTGGGGAACTAAATGCTTATATGCTAATCATAAGTGTATAAATAGTTGAGTCTGGCGGGGTAAGGGTCTAACCATTTTTGTCTTGCAGAAAATGAGGCACGAGGTCCCCAGATTCAGTATGGTTAGCAATCCCTCCAATGCTCCTGAACTGGTGGGAGGATCTTCACTCCAGTGATAAGAAACTCGTCAAGAAATACCTGGGCAATTTACCATCTCTCATAGACATCCAACCCAACAACATGTTGATTGAGGCCGCCACCCTGTTTTGGCATAGTGAAAGAGCATTATTACGCTTTGGGAATATTGAAATGACCCCACTCCTAGAAGACATAGGAGGACTAGCTGGGTTAGTCTGGGAAACTCCCGAGTTGTTGGTGCCTGAGAACTGCATAGGCAAAGGCTTTCTAAAAATGATGGACCTAAAGAAGAACGCTAAGTTAGAGTGTCTTAAACAGTCATACATACCCTTCGAGAACTTATATGAAAGGTACAGTCACAGCAAATCATACTGTACCTATCACGACGAATTTGCCATCACATCTTTGGGGCATATCCACCGTAGGGTATTTGTATTCATCGCATGCTTTCTGGGACTGATAGTGTTTCCAACAAAGAAGGAAATGATCTGCACCAGGTTGGCCATGGTAACCATGGCTTTGATGGAGGGAATTGCCAGGACCTTCAGCATTCTCCCTATGATCATCTCTGACATTTACCGAGCTTTAGAACGTTGTCAAAGAGGAGCTAAGGACTTCGAGGGTTGCAATTTGTTACTACAATCGTGGCTATTAGAACATCTCCAAAAGGGCCAATACCACCAAGAACTTCCGCGAAGGGCTTGGAATGATCAAATTTCTTTCCATCACTCCAAGCGGATGACATATATTCCCGACAGGTTTGCTAAACCAGAGACTCTCAAGGAGTGGGTAGAGTTCTTCGATAACCTCACTGATGAGAAGGTACAATGGATATTCGAGTGGTTCCCAATGGATGAATTGATCGTCAGGTCCAGGAATGCACCACACCTAGTTTTGATCGGGTTGAGGGGGATATATCCTTAGGTTCCTCTCCAGGTCATGAGACAAGCAGGCAGAAAGCAAGTTGTGCCAAGGGTCGTGTCACGACCCCAAATCCTAACAGGTCGTGATGGCGCCTATCGTGGAACTAGGCTAGCC